>PVKM010038079.1:0-14229 GCA_004027735.1 Carollia perspicillata
AAGATGTCGTTGACGAAGGAGTTCATGATGCCCATGGCCTTGGACGAGATGCCGGTGTCGGGGTGCACCTGCTTGAGCACCTTGTACACGTACACCGAGTAGCTCTCCTTGCGGCTGCGCTTGCGCTTCTTGCCGTCCTTCTTCTGCGCCTTGGTCACGGCCTTCTTGGAGCCCTTCTTCGGGGCGGGCGCGGACTTGGTGGGCTCAGGCATTGTAACGTTAAACGTCAGAACACTAATGCCAAGACCTGAAAAAGTAACCCATCTGCTGCGCCACGATTATTTATAAATGTGGTATTCAAATAAGGTTAGTAAGAAGTCGCTACTGATTGGATTAATCCTAATGTGTCGTCACAAATGAGAATGGAAGTAAACTTTTCCCATGTACCGTTTCATTGGCTATTTCGATCCTTTGTTTGCCCAATCACAGGACCTGGACTATGCAACCAAGGCTACTGTAGAAGCCTCTTCATGCACGGTGCTTTGTACTTCGCAAAGCGTATTCAAGTTTCTGTCAGTGTACTTCCTTTAGAATTGTGTGTGGGGAAACGCAACCTCTGACCGCTAGGATACTTCCACGCACCGAGTCTGGGTCACTACCGTGGACACCCAGCGTCTGAGCTTACATCGCGGGTGCTTGAAGCTGATGGATGGGCCATGGTTGAGAAGCAAATCACTGTGCTCCCGCAGCAAAACTATCAGGAATCGGGAACGTGCTGCACCAACAGCCAGCAGCCTGGGATCTTACTTGCTCCATCAAACTTAGTGTTTGAAATAATTGGCCCTGGACTCGTATATTCACTACTTAATACGGGTGGGAACGAGTCGCTGCTTTTGCCAAATGTCCCTGTACCGGTGTGTACGTATCGCATATGTGGGCCTATACAATGCACTCAAGATGCACATCAATCACCTACGGACTGCAGGGACTGCAGACTAGGAGTGGAAGCGTCCAATTCCTCTAACCCCTCCCTTAGACACTTCCGAGAGCCTCACGAAGCCCCTCCCTTTTGGGTAATCCCACTTCCTCTGAGGCCCGCCCCTTAGGCCTGCGTCTGCGCTCCAGACACGCCCCCATAGGAAGTGCAACAGCTTTTTTCTGAGAAGTGTGGGTGGCTCTGAAAAGAGCCTTTGGGTTGTGTTGAATTTTTAACAGTTGGCCAAAGGAACTTTCTACTTCTTCTTGGCCGCCTTCTTTGGCTTGGCTGCCTTGGGCTTAGCGGCCTTTGGTTTAGCCGCCTTGGGCTTCACCGCTTTGGCCTTCGCCGGGCTCTTGGGCGCCTTCTTGGGCTTGGCTGCTTTCGCTTTTTTCGGACTCTTTGCCTTTTTCGGCCCAGCCGCCGCCGCTGGCTTCTTCGCTTTTTTCGGAGTCTTTTTGGCGCTCTTCTTGGGGGTGGCTGACCCCGCAGCCTTCTTGGGTTTCTTGGCTGCCCCAGCAGCCTTCTTGGGCTTGGCCGCACCCGCCTTCTTGGCCTTGGGCTTGGTCTCACCGGAGGCCGCCTTCTTGTTGAGCTTGAAGGAGCCCGAGGCGCCGGTGCCCTTGGTCTGCACCAGGGTGCCCTTGCTCACCAGGCTCTTGAGGCCCAGCTTGATGCGGCTGTTGTTCTTGTCCACGTCGTAGCCCGCGGCCGCCAGCGCCTTCTTGAGCGCGGCCAGTGACACGCCGCTGCGCTCCTTGGAGGCGGCCACGGCCTTGGTGATGAGCTCGGACACCGGCGGCCCGGACGCTTTGCGCTTGGCGGCACCAGCGGCCTTACGGGCCTTCTTCTTCACCGGCGCCTTCTCGGCGGGGGCCGGGGTCGCGGGCGCGGCGGGCGCGGTCTCGGACATGCTGCGGGCGGGCGTGGGAAGAGAACTCGAGCCGGAAACGAGACACTGGCCGGGACTCGGCCGCGCCGCTGCGCCCGCGCGCTTATATAGGGCGGAGCTGCGCCGTGATTGGTGCGCTGTCCAGCCCGCCTCGCTGGCAGCCGCAGAGTGTCCTCTCGGATCCCGAGTTGTGTTTGTTACACCTCGAAAAATGCCAAAAATATCAAAATTCCCTACACCGAATTGCCCGATTTTTCTCTGAAAGTGATCCCCGAAGTCTCAGGCTTCATCCAGGTCTCAAATGATGAGGAAAGCACAAAACTTTATGCCAAAAACTAGCAATATTTCCCGCCGTGCTTGTCAGATTTCAACTCTGAGAAACAAAACTTTCTATTTTCTTCGTAAATTATAAACCGATCTTTAGCTGTGGAGTTTTTTGACCTCTCGAATACGATTCTCCAAGTGGTTAGCTTCTTATATGTCCAAAAACCGTGCCACTGGAATTAAGATTTTTATTACAAATCTGCACTTAAGTGAAGGAAGTAACACAGGCTCCTCGGAGAGTCCTGCCTATAGAGCCGGGGGCATTTGAGTTCATCAAACTGGATTACTGTAATGCCAAACAAATTAATGCCCCCGAGGGGTGAAATTTGGGAGCCCCAGGACATCAGTCTATGCAGACATGGTTTTATTTCTGTCTGGCGCCCGCGTTTTAACTAATTCCCTAGCAAAATTCTTTTCCTTTCTGCTCCCAAGGGTTGGGGGCGGGGCTGGGGTTTCTGTTCCTCGGCAAAACTGCTCCATGCGTTTAAGATACCTCGAGGTCAGGATATTGGGAAGGAAGGGGAGCCCAAAACACAAAGCACACAAAAAACGGACAAGGCCTGGTTTTCGAGTAATCCCCAGATGACGCTCATAAAGTCACTAGAAGTGGAGGTGACTCTGAGGCGTCTGTCTGCGTTCTTGGGGAGTTCTTCTGGCCCAGTCTTTAGGATCACATTGTAATATACGAGTAAGAATTGAAATTCAAGCATTGGTCATAAGGGGAAGTAAATGAGAAGTGTGCGTTACAAGGTATCTAGTCCCACTGTTAAAGAATCCCAGGCGCTATTATTCCTGAATAGCTGACGAATGACTAGTCTGCACACCAGATATGCTTCCATGATGAAGAATATGGCCCTTTGCTGTCCAGACCTCTGTAAAGAACAAAACAAGTTAGGCGTAGGACTGAATGAGGAGCTCAGGTTTCCATCTTAGAAGCAAAGCTTTGAAGGACAATGGAAGTTAAGCCAATGATGGCCTCCGAAGAACTTTTTCTCATGAGGTCTTGTTCAGAGAGTTGTTCACCCAGCAAAAAAGTACAGTTGGCGAAGAAAACCCAAAGGACGGAATCATCCAGCAAAATGGACTGAATTGCTTTGTCTCTAAAAACTGTAAGCCATGTACTTGAGAGACAAAATACAGTTTTGGACAGTGCTAAAATTGATGTGATACTACTCTGGGTATGGCTGGTTGGAATGTGGTCTGGGACAGCCCATTGATTTTTAGTTGTGTTGTCCCATAATTTCACACATAACGAACCCTTTGGATGATGTCGCTTTACTCAGATGAGGTGTACTTTGAGGAATCTGTCTGCCATCTTGCTGAGTTCTTTTGGCTCCTTGTAATATACTAGTTATACTGAAATAAACATGAGAACAGAAACTGTGGATGTAACATTAATGAAATGTTTTGAAGGCCTTGTTTAAATCAATGCTGAAACTGTAATAAAAGTGGCATAAATTTTCCATTTTTTAAAGTTTTAATGTGTAAACATTTTCAGTGTAATTAGCTCATGCAAGTAAAAATAAATATTCCCTGTGGTATATATTAAGATAAAAAGGGAGAGGTAAGGTTCCAAAACACATCAATTGATAACCATGCAACTAGGGAACATTCAAACCAGCGAATGAGGAAAATGGATATATGGGCATTTATCCCAGAAGAAGGGGTATCTCATTTTCACTAAGAAAATTACACATGTGAATGGCTTCACTTGCATAACAAATGGAAGTTTTCTCTTAAATGACTCTTTTTACTCCGTGTGTTCCTTTCTTCTGACTTGGAGGGACTTAAACTCCACATTGTGGGGTGTTTCAGCTCACCTGTGGCTGTCTGCTATGGTACAGAGTGTCTTTCTATAAATAAAAGTTCTGGACAGACTTAAAGAGGACATTGAGGCTCTGCCACAGAGAAATCAAGCATTCCTTTGATGCTCTTTTATGATGAAATTCGAGGAACATCGAAATGCTCCACCGTTGCCGTCAGCTGGGCTGGCAGTCTGGGCACTGCCGACCTTGTGGGAATGTGCGTGCATTGGTGGGACTGTGTGGTTCAGAGACAAAATTAAATGGAGTAAAGTAGAAGATCTAATTGGCTTTAGTATGTGAATCGGGAAATCGGTGACATCCCATCTATCGATAGGAGGGCTCTCTGAGAAGCTGTAGAAAATGGTGGATTTTCCAGGAAGACAGGTGGGGGAGGGAGCAATTAGCACAAGAGAAAGGATTATTCTTGGACCCGGACACCTATTCTTTGGAGGAAGGGAAACGGAGTCTTTGTATCACACAGATCGTCTGTTCTTTCTAAGGGGAAAGACTACCTTACTGGTGCTTGACTAGAAAATTCCCTACTGGTTGATTAAGTTTATGGTTCTGGGGGAGACTGAAACTGCAGTTAGATTAAGCATTCCATCTAGGTTTGGTATCTTGGGCTCTTTGGCATGAGTGATATCATTTTTGGCCTGTGGTTTTTTTCATTAACAATTTTATATAAAGATTCCGATGTCTTGTTCCAGATGATTCTGAACCAATAACTCCAGTTGATCTCAGATTCTCAATACTGGTCAAGTTCCTCTGGTCCCTCTGGTGTCCACCCAAGTCTGGGAAGCACTGCCGTATTGGAGGGGACCTTGGGTCAAGTGTGTTTCAGGGCATGTGGGTGTTCCTGTGGGTTTCTGGACTTGCCTGTGAGACCTACCCAAAGAAGTTGACGCTGGATGTGACCACATTTGGGGAGGATGGGGGCAGCGCCATCCAATCCTGACCCTGTGCTCGAGTGGCTCTGGAAGGAGAGGAGAGAAGACCGTCCACAGGTTGGGGGGCTGGACCTTGGTGGCCCGTGGACCACTGCAGTTCCCTAGTACAGCATCTCTACCTCCTATCCCACTTCATCATTCTTAATGAAAATTACCCTTTGATTTATTGCCAACTGCACTGTGTGCTACCTGTGTTCTCCCTGAATCAACTCAAAACGCCCCAGCTTTGGACCGTTTCCTGACTTCACTTAGGATGACGTGGGCTCACACAGGTTAAGGAATTCTTCTGAGAAGGCTGCTGGTAAGGGCTGTGTCCAAGATTCCAGTTCTTATCTACCTGGCCTTGAAGCGTGTGCTCTAAGAAACTGCAGGCCTGAACAGTCGTTAGAGGTTATGAAGGCAGGTTAGTGGCACAAAGCCAGCATACTGCTTCGTAAGGAGCTAGAATGGAATGTAAAATATTGAGCTCAGGGTGTGTAGTTTCAGGTGCTACTCAGCTCACTGTTGGGGCTGGGGAAGGGGGGGCTTCTAAAATGCAGTCTCTCTGTGCTGGCTCAATGGCCAGAGAGGGAGGCTTTGTCTTCATTGCATTGGTCATGAGGTATCCTTCTGTGCTTGTCTCCAAGGAGCTAAAAAGTTCCTTTATTACCACTGACTCTGTTGTAAGCCCCCAAGGAGCCCTGAGTATATAGCAACTACGCTAAGAAACAGTGTGATTTATAGAAACGTTGAAAGGAAAGGGAGGCTTAGACTTGGTTGCTTTTACTCCGACTTTCTGGGTTCTAGATGCTTGGCTCTGGTCTTTGACGTTTGAGTCTGTTATCATGACTGCTTTGCTGAAGACAGAGTTTGGGGAAGAGGTGTTTTTCTGCTAAACAAATGAGCCTCTCTCAGCTTAGAAGGTGTGTTATACAAGCACAGACATGCAGAACTGTGAAGACCACCCGTAGGGCTCTATGTGTCTGTTGGGACAGATTTCTCCTTTCTGGATTTTTTAAATAGGCATTACATTTTGACTTTTGGTATAGAGCATTTCTGGAAAACTTTTCTTAAAAGGGAATATATATATTTATATATATTTTTTTTCATATATATTTTTCCATAGATGTACTTTTCATATATATATATGGCTGTAGAATTTGCTGTTCTTTTTATTTAATTCAACAATAAAAACTAGTGAGTTGCATAGCCAAAGTTATTCATGGCGACATTGACTAGAAGTGTACAGTGTTGGAAAGAACTTTATTATTCACACTTGGGAGAGTGGTTGAATAAACTAGGATGCACCCGCACAATGGGGTGATGTACACTACAAAAATAAATGGGAAACATGTCTGTGAACTCCAGAGTGAATTCCAGCATATACAAGTATGATTATCTGAAAGGGCCAAGTGGAAAGCAGTATTCGGAGTACGATTCCCTTGTAAAGGAAAACAGAGGCATAACAACACATTTTTCTACTTATTTGTGCAGAGAGGATAAACCAAAAACCAAGCCTGATTGGTTACGTGTGAGATGTGGGTGAGAAATGAGTGGAGAAGGGGAGGAAGGGGGACAAAGTAGCAGAAATGGGGGGGAGGTGCGGCTCTGAGTCTGTCTTTTCTGCAGGACTCTCACTGTTGCAACTGTAATAAGCAGCTTTTCATGCAAAATAAACGAACTGCTGACAGACAGCGAGGTGGGGGGACCCAAAATGGAACATGAGCACCAACAAATGAACCAAACTGCTTTCAACCGATAACATACACCCTGGCTGGTGTGGCTCCGTGGATGGAGCGTCAGCCTGTGAACTAAGAGGTCGCCGATTTGATTCCCGGCCAGAAAACACGCCTGGGTGGTGGGCCAGGTCCACCGCTGGGGGTGTGCGAGAGTCAACCAGTCCAAGTTTCTCTCCCTCTTTCTCTCTCCCCTCTCTCTACAAACCGAATAAATACAATTTCAAAGATTAACATAATATCAGTGAAGTGATTGAGAAACATAATAATGAACTCAGGTTGCTGGAAAACAGTATCACGATTGCAAGCTGTATGGCTAAAGACAAAAGTAACTGTGTATAAAGCTAGCACTCTCATACCAGTAGTTCTCTAGAGGATAGGGGTTCACAGTTCTGAAACTACTTATGTGCGTGCTAGAATTGAACAAAGAAGAAGTACGTTGTCAGCAATGAGACCCAGAATCCCGCTGGTGGATAAAAGAAAGACTTGGCTGAAATGAGCCTTGTGGTGCTGGACTAGAATCAGAAATAGTAATAGAAACTTATATTTCAAAACGCAGGCAGTTACACAGCCATAGAGACAGATGTGTGCGTGTGCGTGTGCTAATATACACACGTATTTCCTTACTCTGTCTTCTGAGAAGACCTCCCAGCAGTGATACCCTAATACTGAGTAACACATCTGGCTCTCTGTGTTTGGTTCCGGAGCATCGATCTCCACGAAGAGCCAGGGCTCCTTGGAGAAGTAGCTCTTTCCGAGGCTGAAGTTCGTGAGAAGCAGAAGCACCTGGAACTTCTTGTGTTGCTAGAAAACAAGGAGATGTTTTTAAAAAGACGGAAGCTTGTTGAGAAAACATGCGAGCCAGCCTCCAGGAGCTACTAATGGCTGAAACTGGTTATCATTTGAGCAACAGATAGAAATAGATAATACTGCATTTTAACTCATAGAATAAAATATAAATCCATAAATAAACACATACATAATGAGAAGGGACAACTCGAGGCAGATAAAATCCACAGACAGATGCTGAAATCACTGGGAGAAAGTTTAGGGAGAAGTAGGCTTTGCATCATCCTGAAGAATCTTCCCCAAGATGTGCCAAATGCAAAGAGAAAGGCAAGGCGTTTACTGTGCCTTCCTTCTGCTCTGTATCTGGACTCTCACTGGAAGGAGCTCCTGGTGTTTCTTAAAGACCAAGGCACCACAGAGCACAGTACGGCCCCGGAGTAACAACTAACCACATCACACCCAACAGAACCTCCAAAGGAGCAGGTCTTCGCAGCTCGAGCCCCGACTGCTGGTGCCACTGGGTGATAAGACAATGAGGTTGTGACAGAGCTACGAGCGTCCCTCGAGGGTCCCCTGTGTGTTAGGTGCTCTTCGAGGTCTTCCCAGTAACACCCTGGGCCTGATCCCCCGCGTTCGGATGCAATTCGCACACCCAGCCACGTCCACGGCACTAGGTGTGTGTCCTGGCCGAGTCACCCAAGCTCTCCGTGCTTTGGTCTCCTAATCGCCTAAGTCACGTTTATTGGGAAGATTGAATAAAATAAGTCAGCGTCAGCCACATGGAGAGCGTTAAACTCTAACTAGCGGAATCAGGCAGGAACTACATTCTGCACATTCCGACTCCCGCTCAGGTAGCGTTTGGGCCGCAGGGACTGCGAGCCGGGTCCCAGGCCCCGGGTGAGACCCCAGGGGTGCGGGTCCCCAGCGTGGAGCCCACGCACCGCACCGCGGCCTGCGCCCCGGTCGGGGACCCCATGTTTCAGCCCCGACCACCGGCTGCGAAAACGAGAATACTCTCCTAAAGGGCTCCTTGAACACAGCGGGCGCCACGTGGAGAGGAGCGCGTGGGGGTTCGGGGGTGGGGAGAACGGACATTCCAGGACCGGAGCTCTCCGGGGGGAGGGCGGCAAGCTGCGGCCCGGGCCGGCGTGACTCCGTGGACTGACTCGGCCAGGGGACAGGCCCCGTTTGTGGGTTCAGTCCCCGGTCGGCCCCTGCGGGAGGCAACCGTTCCTGTGTCTCCCTCTTCTCTTTCCTTCCCCCTTTCCCTTCCTTCCTTTCTTTCCTCCGTCTCTGTCTGTCTTTCTAATTTCCCCCTCTTCCCCTTTTGCTCTCTCTCTGGACTCCATAATAATGATCATATCAATAATAGGAAAAGCGCAGAAAGACCTGCGGTGTTTCGCAGCTTGTTTAGGACAACGATCAGCACGTTCGCCCCCAGCCCCGCGCTGAAAGCCGACACCCGCTCTTCACCTACGGCGGCTTCTGGAGGTCATTGACCTCCTGCCTACAGGCCTTCCCGCTGCGGCTCCCGTCTGTCTGGCCGGCGAGGACACTGGCCCTCGGGGGCACACGTCCGCCTGACGCAGAACCTGTTCCGCAGCCCGCGGAGCCCCGGGCCGGTCTGGGGCCGGGGGAGGGGCGCTCAGGCTGAGGGCCTGCGCTCCCGAGGGGTCGGGCCCGCGTCGCCCAGGCCGTTCTCTTTTGTAAAGAAGCACGAGAGCACACCTGAATAAGGAGAAACATTTTCTGCGTGGGTGCAGCGCTGAGCGCCAGCCTCCCGGCACCTGGGGACAGTGGCTGATCTTCCCACAGGGAAAGAGGCAGCGCTGTCCCTGGTTCATTGCCTGGCAACCCAGAGCGAGTCCCTGCGAGTCCCAGGTCACACAGCCCTGCTGGTGTCCTCCCAAGGCCTTTGCTCCAAGCCTTTCCAGCCCTGCTGTGCTGACCGACCGTACTCCCAGCAAACCCCCACTCGGACAGCCTCTCTCCCACCCTGGGAGGGGGATGCTCAGGGGGGCCCTCAGTGGGGCAGGTGACCTGGTGCAAAAGTGTGAAGGGAGGGGCCAGACAGGCGAGCCTCTGCCTGAAGAGTGTTCTAGGCTTCCTCGTAAAGTCTGGAAAACAGCTATGAAACCAGAGCAGATGGGAAACAATACAGAAAGATCTATTGTGGGTACAGGCCAGAGTGGGGCTGGAATCAGCCCAGAAGCACGAGGGTCCCTGGGAGTTGAGAGACGACCCTTCTAGGTGGGGAAAAAGCACAGTAGTGCGATGCAACTTGTGTCTGCAGGAGAAAAAGAGAATGAGAGACAGAGAGAGAGAGAGAGAGAAATGGAGACAGAGAGACAGAGACACAGGGAGACAGGGGGAGAGAGAGAGATGGAGACAGCCAGATACGCGGAGAAACAGAGAGACAGACTGAAGGAGACAGAGACCCAGACACTTGCACACACAGAGATAAGTCCCCCTGCCTGGCAGGAGCAGAGCGTGGAAAGCAGGGGTGCATGAGTAACCCTAGAACAACGACTCTCCAGGAAAAAGAAGTTCTACTCGGAGGTACTGAGATGCCCACCGTGCGAATACTGCCACTCCTGCCAATTTCAGGCGTCCAGGGATATACTAACTCAGAGTAGAAAGGAGTGGAGGGTCCGAAGTGACGTGTTGATTTTCCACGGGTGGGCTGGGAGGGTGGGGACTCCAAGGGCAGCGATAGGATGCAAGGCATGGACACGGACGAGCCCAGAGTCGTTCTGCTACCGCGCAAAGGCCCACTGACTCGGGCCCCAGTCTCTCCGTCCACAAGGGCAGGGGACCGAGCTACAGGCCGTGGGAGCTTCCTTCCCCGCTCCCCCCTTCACTTACTCTGCTGCCACGGCAGCCAACGTTCCTCGGGCTCCTCCTACCCACAGTTCTCTTCTCTCCGCCAAGGTTGCTCAGTTACCCAACAGGGCTGACTCTCCACACTCAGGGGGTCACGCTGACCGAAAACCAGACTGGGCAGAGTGCGAAGCACCCTGTCTTGGGGGATCCATGCCCTTGGAAAGGGGGCTCAGCTGAGTTTGAAACACGCACCTACTCTACGGGGCTATTTCTTCTGCACCCGGAGACCTGGTGGGAGGTGAGTGGGTGTTTCCGCTGGCATCTCAGCGCTGCATCTGCCAGGACCACAGCTCCGGGCACCCCTTTCTGCCATGGGGGCCAGCTGACCCAGACGCAAGTGGAGCTCTGGTTCAGCAGAACCCGTTACTTCACCTCAGTGAGTGAAGTCCGCCTATTTGAGAAATTCTGCCTTCCTCTCCCACTTTTCCCCACTTGCAGATACATGGGTTGGTAGAGAAACAGAGGCACAGATTTGCATCTACGTAGTTTTTACGTACTCTTGCACATATTAGGTTTTATAAGGAACTGAGGGCTTTCTCATGCGTCATCTCGTTTGATTGGTTTTTTAAAACTCTGAGAGGTGCCATTTCATTCTGCAGATAAAAAGCCCGATTTTCAGGGGTGATGGGTGACTCCCCGCCCCACCCCACCCCAAGCCAGTGCTGCTAGATAGAAGAGCTGGCACCCAACCCCAAGCACTGTGGTTCCAGAGCCCACGATGGTCCAGCACGCCAGGCTTGTCCCTGCTGTAAGGACACAAGTGTGCGCACAAAGTGCTTTTTACAGACTTACGACCACACTGGGTGTCTCCCCCTTACAGCCCAGACTGAGGAATTCAGCAGGTGCTTCTCGAGGTCCTAGTATATATGTACCTGACGATGCTGGGCACCATGCTGAGAGCCAACTCTATGACAGTGCACCCGACAGACCCCCAGCCCCAACACAGACTTTACAGAGCAGAATTCTTAAAACCCACCCTTGGCTGCAGGGCAGAGCTGAAGGGGCAGGGGCAGGTGGATGGGGAGGGTGTGCTTTCCAAATCCTCCGTGAGGAGGGCAGAAGAGCCCACTCACCAGGCGGGTGCCCTAAGCCGTTAATTAATAACATGACACACCACCTCTGCCATCTCCCCTTTCTTCATGACAGACTGGTGCTGAAACTCACTAGTTTCATTGGTGCTGCTCTTCCGAGTTTCAAACAATTCCTAGCCTGTGACCTTTCTTCATTCTGTGAAAGCCCTACCAGCATTTTAAAGAAAACAGAGATTTGAGATTACTAACCTGGCTAAAACCATTGAGTTTTTAAGGGAAGAACTTTGAGTCCAACCCCAAAGCGACTGGAATTTCTGTCCAATTTTCACCACCCTAGCAGAATATGACAATTTTTAATTTCCTGTAGATCGGGGCTTATCATTCCAGAAGTGTCTCAGGTGCTGAGCAACGGGGGACAGACCACACGAACTGTGAAGCACCCACATAGCACGACAGCCTGTGATGGGGGCAGGAAGCTCCCTGTACCCCCATCTGGAAAGTTCTCCAAGATATATGGATGGGGGCACGTGTGGAACAGAGTAGATAGTGTTTTTACCTCTTAGAAATGAAGGGTTGGGAGGAAGGATATACATCCATTCACTCTTACATCTGCGTGAATTAGCAATGGGCAGGTGTGTGCACACGAAAAACGACCTAGGGAAGAGTGGAAGCAGATTCTCAATATGCACCATGCGATTATGACTTGTTTGACCCCTCCAAATGTGTTCTTCTAAAAATTAGACATGTTGTATTAAAGAGCTTTCCCTCAAAATTATTTTCTGCCCCCTTTCCTCTCCTTATTCCCAAGGCACACGGGCACACACACACACAAAAACTAACCAAGATTGTTTTTAATAGCAAAAATTTTGAGGTGCAGAATCACTTGGTGAGGTCAGAGCAATGTCATCCATCCATTCACATCCGAGAACTGGAGTTTCACAGATACTCCAGAACCAGGCATTTCTGCAGTGAGCAGCTTTGGGAACCGAAGGGGTCAGATAAAACTAAAGAAAATGTGCTTGAGAACTTCTAAGGTTGTCTGAGCACAAGCAGAAAACATATGGACCCGTTTTCTCAATTTTTGACACAAAAACTCTCTGTGGTGAGAGGAGCCAGGCTCCTGGGAAGATTCTCTGATTTTTCTCTTCAGATGCTGCCAACAGAACTTTCTGTGATGGTAGCAAGTTGTGCCTTTGTTGTCCGATACGGTAGCCACCAACCACCTGAGACATGGTTAGTGTGACTTAGTTAGTTAGTGTGACTTAGTGTGACTTCCCAGATTTTTAATTACTTAACATTTAAAATGTCACATGTGGGGAGTGGCTACTGTATGGGACAGAGCAGCTCTAGGGCCAACCAGTTATGAACCTCCCTCCGAATTCAGCAACTGGAACTTGAGATTGAGTGGTGGCTAGAATGGTGCACACCCCAGGAGCAAACTCACAAACCCTTGCGGCTCAGTGATTACACCATTTCTGTGTAGAAATAAATGTTGAGAATGAATTGGTTCCGAGTATTCATTCCCAGCCCTTCCTGAAGCTCTGTTCTGTGGAGAGGGTGTGAGGGGTAGGGTACAGGTGAGTTTGACAGCACCCTGCAGAGGAGTGTCCACGGGCCAATCCTAGCGTTTGACTGCAAAGCCAGCGAGACACCCTTATGCACAGGGCTGACCCTCTCAGTGGGTGACACAGCATTGATTTTTGTCACACGCACCAGCGGTGTGACCCTTTTCTTCCAGTGATTCAAAGAAAACATCCAGTAACCACAGACTCACGAGCAAATTAAAGAGGACTCTCTCATGCCTATCAGCCAGCAGAGGCCAGAACCTTGGGACTAAGTGCTTCCTGAGGGCGACCATGTGGCATTAAGTCTAGAAAAGGAGTGTGGACTGCAGGTGGGATGTACGTCCAAATCCCACCCATTCCCGTAGCAGCGGTCAGTGGGCCAGTTTTATGTAGAAATCCTGATAACCACAGGCTGGGGTCTGAAAAGGTCAAGAGCGGGGCGCCAGGCTAGGTGTTGGAATGTCACCGTGGGTAGAGAGACCGGGTACCTGCGACATGGAATAACTAACAGGAAAACAGGAAGAAATCTGGTAGTAAGACCTCAGACTGTATTTTTAAGGAACGTAAGCAGGATGAGATTTGGCATGAGAAGAAGGCAAGTTATTTTTTTGTATTCTGTGCTTGAAGTTACAAACTGACTACATGCACACTTTAACCCTTCACACACAGATGTTTATAATGGTTAACAATCCCTTATAACCTCATGTAGTGGGGCTTTGATTTCTAGATGGTAGACACCCTCTCTTCCAAAGTATGTATCTGCATTTTTCCTTTTTTTACTGAGTTTTTTCCTATCTAACACTACCTCATTGGATAAAAGGCTAAGTGTCTGTTAATAAATTGCATAAATATTACCAGAACAATTTCTCCCAAGTTGATGACAGTGGCCATTGCCCCTCCCTCTTGGCAGTCCTGGGGACTACTGGGGCCAGTGGTGAGGAATGGTATCCCTCACATGCATAACAAACGACTACAAAGGTGAGCGGTTGTTTTCTTTGTCCTCCCCTGCCACTGCCTGGTGTTCCTGAGTGAGGAACACAGTAGAGGCTTAAATTCCAACTGGCAGACGAACCACCTACAACAGAGTCTGAAGCTTACTTTGCACACCTGCTCTTTTCAGAAACCGCCTCAACTCTAAGTGAATTGTAGACGTCATTAATCCTGAGAAATGTTGATTTTTCTCCTTTTGCCCCAACTACTGTAACCAAATAACCAGTGGGGTCCTACCATTCGCTACCCATAGGCAAAAACTCTGGAGACAGAGTTTAGCAGAAAGAAAAGGAATTTTATTTAAGGTACACACAGCATAAAATAAGAGCAGGTTTATGCCTCAAAGCCCTTTTCCTCTAAAACATCCCCCCC
>PVKM010038080.1:0-14218 GCA_004027735.1 Carollia perspicillata
TGTCCTGAAACATGCACAGTGAGCTGAAGCAATCTGTAGCTCTCTTCGGGCCCACAGCCACCCTCCAGCCCAGGCCCCATTCTGGCAAATTGCCCTTAGGTTAATCTGGGTGGAGCAGTGGCTGCAGGGAGTGTGGTGAGGTTTATGAGTTCCTCAAATCTCCAGGAGCAGCTGACAGGTTGGCAGGGAGGTGGCAAGGCCCACTGTCAAAGGGGAGGATGTGAGGACTATAGCATGAGACCCAGGGGCAAGCTGAGCCTAGTGGGAGGGCAGCTTTGCCAGCTACCCTGGATGAGTAGCTAGGGCCCTAAGGTTTATACTGGGCACAACACAAAAATCATCTGCTGTAAAATACAAAAAAAGCCTTTATTCCACAAGGACATTAGAGGACACACCTACACTTGTTTTCTAATTATGAAAGTCCTTAATGTTATAAACTAAGGCAGGGGTCTTGACACCAACTTGTCCCAAATCCATTGCTGAAGCACAGCATTCATCTCTAGAGCTGGCTCCTTTTCCTAACGACATTTTTGTTGCTGTTTTGTGTTTGTTGTCTTTTGTTTTTTCAATTCAGCTTGGTCTAATTCTCTTTTCACAAACCTGAGATCCTTCTTCATAGGCTCCTATGATGCTATGGTGTAGAGTATACTTAGATGTGAAAAGTACAATCAACAAAAAAAATGTCTTATTGAATTAAATCTACCCATAATGTTTTAAATTGCCCACCGTGTAATTATTAACAATATAGTAATCTAATAGTTTTTTAAAGAAAACATAGGATGTAGCTAGCTATTATGATCTTAAGTTTATAAATGAGAAAAATAAATATAACCAAAAGGCATATCCACATGCAAAAAATTGAAATTGGGCCTTTAATTTACACCATAAAAAACTAATTCAAAATGGATCAAAACCCTAAATATAAGAGCTAAAACTAAAAAACTGAAAAGAAAACAGGGGAAAATTGTTGACATTGGATTTAACAAGGTTGTCTTGGATATGACACCAAAAGCACAAGTAACAAAAGTAAAATGTAGATAAATTGAACTTTATCAAAATTAAAACCTATCGCTTAACAAAGGACACTATCAAAAAGTGAAAAAACAACCTGCAGAAAAAAAATTTTTAAGGAGTTTATTTATTTATTTTTAGAGAGAGGAGAAGGGAAGGAGAAAGAGAGGGAGAGAAACATTGATGTGTGTGTGAGAGATACATCAAACAGTTGCCCCTTGCTCAATCCCAACTGGGACCTGGCCCACAACCACAGCATGTGCCCTGACTTGTAATAAAACCTGTGACCTTTCAATTTGCAGGCTGGCACTGAATCCACTGAGCCACACCAGCCAGGGCAACAAAATATTTTTTAAAGATTTTTTATTAGAGACATATAGGAAGGAACTGAATTGTCCAGCACTGGGATGAGAACTGGGAGGTAGCTTACATCCAGACAGAATTGCTGGCAGAGACTATTGTTTCTTGTCTGAGCCCTTCCCCAAAAGAGCCACAGAGCCTGCAGGTGCCATATCCATCAACCTGGCTAATATCACTTGCCCACCCCTGAAATTCCCTGAGGCTCTGTACCATCCAACTTACAGCTGTTAACAGTAGCTTTTCCCTATGAATGGCTGGTCTTGGCTCAAGCTTCATAAATTCCTAAATCCTTTCAAACAAGCAATAGTTGACCTCCATGACCCCCAGTCTCCCTATCTCTTCTAAGTGGCCCCAGGTATAGCACTAGCAGCAGCCAGCCTAGATTTACAGCTTGGCTTTGCCTGGGAATCCCTAAGTCCAGCACAAGTAGCAGCCATCTCAGATTGATTGCTCTGTAGGTCAGGCAGGGTGGCCCTGGGTAGAACACAGGTTGGGGCTGAACTTGGCAGGCACCACCTGGAAAACCCCAGGACTCAGTAGACAGCTACAGACAATATCAGAACACCACCACCCTACCCCAGCTCAGCTGATCATCCACAGAGGGCAGAGGTTGGTGGTCAGTGGTCACAGCCAATCCTTGCAGCTGACTGGCCTGGATGAATCCCTCCCACTGACCTGCCTACAGCAACCAAGGCTCAACTACAAGAGGAGGG
This sequence comes from Carollia perspicillata, assembly GCA_004027735.1. Taxonomy (NCBI): domain Eukaryota; kingdom Metazoa; phylum Chordata; class Mammalia; order Chiroptera; family Phyllostomidae; genus Carollia; species Carollia perspicillata. The sequence continues at coordinate 2,085 of PVKM010038080.1, forward strand.
TGTACTCAGCCCACACAAAGGGCACACCTTAAGTACCCAGCTTAGGTGATAGGGGAGGCTGTGCCACTGGACACTACAGAACACCTACTATATCAGGCCACACTACCAAGACACAGAGTCAAACACAGGAAGGCTTCCAAAATGAAGAGACAAAGAAATATGGCTCAAATGAAAGAAGAGATCAAAATTCCAAAAAAAGAACTAAGCAAAATGGAGATAAGAAATCTGTCAGATGCAGAATTCAAAACACTGATTACAAGGATGCTCAAGAAACTTAGTGAGGACCTCAACAGCATAAAAAAGATCCAGTTGGAAATGAAACATACACTAACTGAAATAAAGACCAATTTATAGGGAAACAATAGTGGAGTGAAAGAACCTGAGAATCACATCAATGATTCAGAATATAAGGAAGCAGAAACAACCAACTAGAACAACAAGAAGAAAAAAGAATCCAAAAAAGGAAGGATAGTGTACGCAGCCTCTGGGACAACTTCAAGGGGTTCAACATTAGCATCATAGGGGTCCCAGAAGGAAAAGAGAATGAGCAAGAAATTGTAAACCTATTTGAAAAAATAATGAAACACAATGGCTGCAGCAGCTCAGTGGATTGAGTGCCCAGAAGGAAAATAGAATTAGCAAGAAATTGTAACCTATTTGAAAAAATAATGAAACACAATGACTGCAGTGGCTCAGTGGATTGAGTGCCAGTCTGCGAACCAAAGGGTCACTGGTTTGATTCCCAGTATAGGGCACGTGCCTGGGTTGCGGGCCTGGTCCTCAGTAGGAAGTGGGTGAGATGTAACCACACATTAATGTTTCTCTCTCTCTCTTTTTCCCTCCCTTGCCCTCTCTAAAAAATAAATAAATAAATAAATAAATAAATAAATAAATCTAAAAAGAGAGAGAAAAGATAAGATAGTGAAAGAAAACTTCCCTACTTTGGTGAAGGAAATAGACTTGCAAGTCCAGGAAGCACAGAGAGTCCCAAACAAGATAGATGCAAAGGGGCCCACTCCAAGACACATTATAACTAAAATGCCAAAGGTTAAAGATAAAGGGAGAATCTTAAAAGCAGCAAGAGAAAAGCAGTGAGTTACCTACAAAGGAGTTCCCATGAGATTATCAAGTGATTTCTCAGAAGAAACTTTGCAGACTAGAAGGGGCTGGCAAGAATAATTCAAGTCATTAAAAGCAGAGCTACGGCCAAGATTGCTCCACCCCGCAAAGATACCATTTAGAACCAAAAGGCAGATAAAGAGCTTCCCAGACAAGAAAATACTAAAAGTGTTCATCATCACAAAACCATTATTATATGAAGTGTTAAAGGGACTTATTTAATAAAGAGAAGAAGATCGAAACTATGAACAATAAAGTGGCAATAAATACATACCTGTCCACAACTGAATCTAAAAAACAAACTAAGCAAATCGTGGCTATGGAGAATGTTTTGATGGTTGCAGATGGGAGGGGGTTTTGAGGGAATGGGTGAAGAGATGAGGGGATTAAGAAGTACAATAGTTAGTTACAGAGTAGCCATGGAGATGTAAAGTATAGTATAGGAAATGGAGTAGCCAAAGAATTTATATGCATGGCCCATGGACATGAACAATGGTGTGAGGATTACCTCAGGATTTGGGGGTGCTGGATGGAAGGGGGCAAAGGAAAAAAATCAAGGCAACTATAATAGCACAATCAATAAAATATAATGAGAAAATTATAAATGTATTTATCCACTTAGTGTTAAATTTAATTAATTTATTCATAAGCCATTACCACGATATGAAATTATTATCACTTCATATATTTCAATATCTCCTTTTTTCCAGAGTTAGCTTAGATGATAGACTTTAAATAATCCCCATTATGAATAAATTTCATCTTGTTTATTTCAACCTGTGAAAATATTTTGTAATCTTAATTCTGAAATGAACTGTTTGTTACTCTATCTTTTAATATAATCATTTTAATTACCATGTCTATAGATATTAATGTGATATAAAATTTTCAACAAAAAAGGCTAGAAATAGAGTCCTGTAGCATTGTGGTAGAGCCTTACCATTTTAAATATGGTCTGTGAACGAGCTATATGTGGAGCTTGTTATAAATTCTGACTGAATCTCAGGCCCCGAGCCAGACTTATTAACTCAAAATCTTCCTTTTAACAAGATCCCCCAAGTGACGCCCATCGGGAGTCTGAGAGAGGGCTATAACAGAGATTTCCCTCTGGGACAGTCGTCCTCGTCCTCACCGCATATCACACTCACCCGGGGGAGCTTTTAAAACGTGCTGAGGATGGGGCTGCCCCCCTTGAGGCTGATTTAATTGGTCTAGGGTTGGGACCCTTTCCACTGATAGTTTTAAAAACACTTAATTGCAGCCAGAATTGAGAAACAGTGCTCTAGAATTACAGCTTACCATCGTTAGGGTACTGTTCCTTAAAAACAGGAAAGATGCCTTTATCATCTATTTGATGGGGTGTCACTAGAAAGCAACCGTAACCCAAAAGTGTTATCTATTACAAAATGCACTGCCAGAGCTTCTTAGCTGTTGTACCTGCCTGGCTTGGCTTTTTCTCTCACCATCCCTTTGGTTTCCTAGATAAGTGACTCTTATTTCTGATATCTTCACCACCTGTTCATCTTTCTGTTCTAACAGCAAATTGTTTCTAGTTTGTCTGCTTACTGTAATAAGGAGCCACAGATTGGTTCCTGCCTGTGTTTCTATCCTATTCCTCTTCATGAACCTGGTATAGTTTGATTCCTACCTACTAGTTCCAGCTTTGGTTTAAGAGATTTTAATTCCTTGTAAATTAAAATTCCATGCTCATAAATAGCTGTCACAATGCTCAGCTCATCTGCCTGTTCAGCCACAGTGATTAGTGAAGACAGGCTGTAGAATTCTCCACATATACCAACCCAGTAACCTTAGCAAAAGAGGAAAGGGAATTTATTTGTAATGACATTCTGAATGAACACATGTTGGCTTCTAATGATCACTGTGTACTTCCATAAATGCCCAGAAGCCATTGTTTAACAGACTTATATGTAGCATGCTGCTGGATATCAGAGTCAAACTTTCTACCATGTAATTATTGGAATATAAATTATTAAAATTTCAGTAAGTCATCAGTTTATAGTTTTCCAGAAACCTGCCCCTGATTTCTCAGAACCTTTCATGCGTCCTTTCTCAGCAATCACTAACAGTGACTCTGCCTCAATGGGCAAATTCTTCCAGCATCTAAAGGTATATTTCTCAGAAGTCCTGGAGTGTTGAACTCTGCTGAAATGAGCGAATAGTCCTTATTTCTTCACATAATGCGGGCCTGTGGTCCACCTGTAGGTTTGTTGATTTAACATACGTGAATAAAGTACCGGGGTATACCGAACTTGACTTGGACACAGTTGAATAATCAAGGAGTTTACTCTCCACTGGAGGTGGTGGCAACCTGTCTGCGCCCAATTAATTCACAGCCTTGCGTGAATGAAACGGACTGGATGGGTAGATAAAATTCTGTGTGTGAAAGTACGTAGCCTTAAGGTTCTAAATTTCTAATATGATATTAATAGATTTTCAGATTTTAAAGCTTGTCCCAGGGGGTGTGGATAATATTCAGTTTTATCTTGGAGGGGCTAAAGACTAGTTTTCAAGTAGCATTTTGATTTTTTTCCCACTTGAAAATATTTCTTTTTCCTTGGAAGATGGAAGCAATATAGTAGCCCCACCCTCTTTGTTTTCCAGCTACTAAAATCATGCCATTTCCTCAAGCAGTAGGCCTATTTTTTTGAAGTATGTCTTCCCACAAACTCCTAGAGTCTGTAGAGAAAAGATAAAGAAACATTTATATAAAAATAGAGATTTAAGATTGTAGGCAAACAGTGCTAAAGACAAATGGCTCAACAAATATTTATTTTAAGTCACTTGTATTTTATTATCTGCCTCAAAATTCATCTTGTCCAACTTCCAAACAGTGGTAGGGGAGACAATTAATAATGATGACTGCATACCAATGTTTACTTCGTGCCAGTGCTAATTTTATTTGATCCTCACAACAACCCCCTGAGGTAGGCACTCTCACTAACTCCTTTTACAGGTCAGGAAATAGGCACAGGTGCGGGAAATGGACACGCACACTGTTTCTCTGCCGCTAGTAAGTGCCAGACAGGATTCAGACTCAAGCCTGCCTGACTTCAGAGTGTAAGTGAGGAGCCGCCACACAAACTGCTCTCTCTTCCTCTTTTGTCCACTCCGCTACGAATTGGGTGAAGCTTGCCTTCCTACCTTCCTGCCTTCCTTCACACTGTGGGTGGGATCATGAAGACACAGGCTGGAAACAATGCCTACTAAAGTAAAACACTCTGCTCTCCTTCTGGGACATCATATAAAATCAAAACAAACAAAAAAGGTGGGCCATGGTCCTTCTGTAGCCCTTCTGCTCTATTCTTTGTGAAGGTTCCTGGACTCAGTGGTACCCCTACGGCCTATTGGAATATATGCTTTCTTTTCTGCCTTTGGCACTCCTGCACAAACCTGAAACAGGCAGAGATAATGGACAGCTATCCTCTCCCAAATACTTTATCTTACATTACATTTTCAGATTTTGAACTCAGCACCTGATGATAGCCCGTGTGTCAGCATTGTGTACAGAGAATAACGGAGAAGGGAGAACCAGAATATGTTTTTCTCCAATAACTTAAACATTCAGTATCTCATTCTTTCTAATAAAAAATTAAAGAAAACACACATATCTTTACCTCACTATAAAATACAATAAATGACCTTACCACTTCAGTATTGGCTCAGTTACTAATTATGATCACCTTTAATAGAATGTTGAGATTACATTACTGTTTTCCTGTAGGTTACTGGTTTCTAACTGCTAGAAGGAAAAAAAACAGTAAAATAAATAGAATATACTCACAGCAACATGAAATTCAGACTATAATTTCTTTCAACACCAAAAAAGGTAACTAAGTACTTCGTAGCCGTTTAGAAGTTTTGTTGTCTGTAACCACATTTAGTATTTAAGGTCTATTTTATCTGAACAGTGTTTGGAATCAACGGCATAAATTAAATACTCCAGATTATTTGAAAACCTGTGAAATAGGATAAATTTTTTAAATGAATACTTTATTTCTGTGGTATCTTTCTACATTTTCTATTTTTCAAAGGAAGCAATTTTCAACCATTTTCATCTCATGGCACACATAAACTGATTACTAAACTTCTGCGGCACACCAAAAAATATATTTTTTGCCAATCGGACAAAAAATAAGTATAATTTTTATTCACTCACACTGGTCAGCTATTGTTGTGTTGGCCATAGTCATTTTTTATTTTGGCAATCTAAAGGAAAAGAGATCAGTGTCCCTGACAATAGTCACGTTTAGCATGTTTTCAAAATTCTTGCAGGACACAGGCTGAAAATCGCTGTTCTAGGGTGTCTGTCCTGCTGCTGCTCACCGAACTGCCTACTCTCTCCACCGCAGATTCACTAGCCTGGCAATTGTCCTTTCTCTCCCTTTCTGCAGTGAGCTCCTATTTCCCACAAGTCTTAAACAAGCTGGTAAGTGATAAGTAATCCAAACTAACATATTAATGGCTAACAGTTCCCACGGCGTTTTGGGGAAGAGCTTGAGGATAGCCTCTCCCTGTGGCCTTCAAATCACCTGGGCAGCAGATTAGCTTATTTCCAAGAATGGTCTTTTCCTTATCAAATTAATCGACAAGTACTAACAAATATCGACATTTGAAAAGACTCTTTTGTTTAAATACAAAATAGTTATTTATTAAGGGGGCTATTGCTTGTGTTATTACAGTTGTCCCATTTTTTTTCTCCCCTTTATTCCCCTCCACCTTTCACCCTGGACATTTTCTTTTCTTAATACCCAGAGTTAAAGTGAGAATTAGGAGACTAACTCCAAAATCATGTATCAGAAACTCGTCTTTGAACTTCCAGTCAAGATGGTGGCATAACCAGACATGGCTTGCCTCTTAGCAACCATATCAAAATCACAGCTAAAATGTAGAATGACCATTACTCAGAACCACCAGAAATCGAGTTGGGTGGAAGTCTGACAACTACAGAATTAAAGAAACCACATCCATCCAGACTGTTAGGAAGGGTGCAGACGCAGAATGGGCTGGTCCCTTACCCAAGTTTGGTAGATAAAAATCCAGAGGGATACCTCAGGAGTGAGGAGTCCCAGCCCCACACGAGTGCCCCCAGCCCAGGGTTCCAGGGCCAGGAAGATAAGTTCCCACAGCTACTGGTGGCAAAAACCAGTGGGAATTGAGTCAGTGGAACACACTGCTGAGGCCCCAAGTAGTGCCTCGTAAATAACCCACACACAGACTTACTCAGACTCTCCCTATGAGCTCCAGCACCAGGGTAGCAACTTGAAGGGGACCCGTGGCATAAATGGAGGAAGTGAAGTGTCTGACATCAAGGCAAGCAGAAGCCATTGCCCCTTTTCTAAACCCTTCCCCCAAACAGCCAGCAAGCTAGTGCCATATCTGAGCCTCTGTCAACCTACCTAACCCTGTTTGACCCACCTTGGAGATCCCCAGAGACCCTGCCCCACCCAGTTTATGAGCCCACCCAAGCTGCTTTTCTATCTGAATGGCTGGACTTGACTCATACTTCACAACTTCCTAAATCCTCTCCAACAAGCAAGAGCTGGTCTCAGTGAGCCCCAGGCCTGGCACTAGCAGCAGCCAGCCCAGATTCACAGTTTAGCTTCACCTGAGAATCTGCAAGCCAAACACAAGTAGCAGCCATCTCAGATTGCTTTACAGCCCAAGCAGGATGGCCCCAGGGATAACACAGGAGGGGGCTGACCTTGGCCTGCACCACTCGGGAAACCCAAGGGCCAGTGCACCCAGTGGACAGCTACAGACCACATTGGAGCACAACCACCCTGCCCCACTCAGCTGATCATCCATAGAGGGTGGACGGTGGTGGTCAGTGGTCACAGCCAATCCTTGCAGCTGACTGGCCTGGGTAAATCCCTCCCATTGACCTGCCTACAGCAATCAAGGCTCAACTACAAAAGGAGGGTGAACTCAGCCCACACAAAGGGCACACCTTAAGTACCCAGCTTGGGTGGTAGGGGAGGCTGTGCCACTGGACCCTACAGGACACCTACTACATTAGGCCACGCTACCAAGACACAGAGTTAAAGAAGCTCTACCGAATACATATAAACAAACACAGGGAGGCTGCCAAAACAAGGAGACAAAGACATGGCTCAAATGAAAGAGCACGTCAAAACCCCTGAAAAAGAGCTAAATAAAGTAGAGATAAGCAATCTATCAGATCCAGAGCTCAAAACACTGGTTATAAGGATGCTCAAGGAATCTTGTGAGGACCTCAACAGCATAAAAAAGATCCAGTCAGGCCCTGGCTGGTGTGGTGCAGTGGATTTAGCATAGGCTGTGAATCAAAGGGTCACAGGTTTGATTCCCAGTCAGGGTACATGCCTGGGCTGCAGGCCAGGTCTCCAGTGGGGCCACGTGAAAGGCAACCACACATTAATGTTTCTCTCCCTCCATTTCTCTCTCCCTTCCCATCTCTCTCAAAATAAATAAATAAAATCTTAAAAAAAAAGATCCAGTCAGAAATGAAGCATACGCTAAGTGAAATAAAGAACCACAGGGAAATAACAGTAGAGTGGAGGAAGCTGAGATTCAAATCAGTGATTTGGAACATAAAGAAGCAAAAAACAACCAACAGAACACAAGAAGAAAAAGAATCCAAAAAAGCAAGGATAGTGTAAGCAGCCTCTGGAACAACTTAAAACATTCCAACATTTGCATCATAGGGGTGCCAGAAGGAGAAGGGAAAGAACAAGAAATTGGAAATCTATTTGAAAACACAATGAAAGAAAACTCCCATAATTTGGTAAAGAAAATAGACATGTAGTCACGGAAGCACAGAGAGTCCCAAACAAGATGGATACAAAGAGACCCACTCCAAGACACATCATAATTAAAATGCCAAAGGTTAAAGATAAAGAGAGAATCTTAAAAGCAGCAAGAGAAAAGCAGTTACTTGCCTACAGGGGAATTCCTATAAGATTTCTCAAAAGAATCTTTGCAGGCTAGAAGGAATTGGCAAGAATAATTCAAAATCATGAAAAGCAGGGACCTACAGCCAAATTTCTCTACCCAGCAAAGCTATCATTTAGAATCGAAGAGCAGATAAAGAGCTTCCCAGACAAGAAAAAACTAAAGGAGTTCATCATCACAAAACCATTATTATATGAAGTGTTAAAGGGACTTATTTAAGAAAAAGAGGATCGGAACTATGAACAATAAAATGGTAATAAATATATACCTGTCAACAATTGAATCTAAAAAACAAACTAAGCAAACAAGAACAGAGACAGAAGAATCATGATATGGAGAATGTTTTAATGGTTGCAGATGAGACGGTGGTATGAGGGGAAGGGTGACACAGTGAGAAGATTAAGAAGTACAAAAACGTAGTCACTGAATAGCCACAAAGGTGTGAAGTGCAGTATGGGACATGGAGAGGCCAAAGGACTTATACGCCTTACCTATGGACATGAGCAATGGTGGGGTATTGCCTGAAGGAGTAGGGTAGTGCTGAGTGGAGGAGGGTAAAGAAGGAATAATTAGGAAAACTGTAATAGCATAATCAATAAAATATAATTTAAATAAGAACCATCTTTTTCCTAGCTTTTTTTGCTATGCATTCTTAAGTTAATTGTTTATAAAATGTGGTAATATTTTATGGGAACATCATGGAAATTAATGATTATTCATTACATTATAAATGTAAATATAGACTAAGTAAATAATAGTTATGATATTTAAAATCATAATCTGGTTTTCTACAACACTATCATTTATAAAATTACACAAAAATAAATATAGCATAACAAATTTATAATTTTAAAAGTGTGTGAAATATTCATTCACATAAATATTCAATCAGGGTGGATAAAACTCTAAAAGTGTTAAAGACTCAAGATGAATTTGCTGTAAATTTAATTTGTGAGTGTGTGAACATTTTTCCTAATTAACAAGTCAGAATAAAATAAGAAAACTACTGGCACTTTACATCAGTGCTAACTATAGGTTGTAAAGCAGTACTGCTGATTGATATAAACTGAGTTATAATTTTCAGTTTCGTGCACAACATATAACCCAAGTACTGTTTCATTTGCAGATCTCATAGGTTCTATTTTTAAACTACAGTACCTAATTTGAGTTTCCTCCTAAGTGCTTAGAATTGGGGAAAAATTGGCATAGCTGTGAAAGCAAAATCATTTTTCAGCAATTACATTGAAAAGTCCTTGTATATGTTTACCATCATCCATATAGTTTAATTTTAACTACTTTTGTTGGCAGTTTGCATCATATGTATTTCTTTCAATTAGACAAAAAATTTTGGATTTTCACATAAGCATGATCAAATATTATACATCATTTTAATAAACGTGATATTTACTCATATCTTTTGCTTGTATGAATGGTGAATCATAAGTTTTTGACTAATAAGCATCCATAGATTTAAATGTATAGGCAGTGGTGTTGCTTTTTCATTATTGCATAAATTGTAAAAATTAAGTTGAACCTATGTTTTTAGAATTTAATAAATCAGAGATAACACTCAGAGGTAATTTGTGAACTTCGCTTATTCTTTCTGATGTATTTTAAGTAGATTTTTCTGTTTACCTGTGAATTCTTCAGACTCTTGCTGATCATTCAGTTATTTGACTTGGATTTATGGGTGATCTTTTACAGACTTAGCCATTTATACTCAAATAAATGATATTTGAGTATAATCTATTTTCTAAACCAAAGAAGGAGGACACATGCTCTGATAAACGTATCTTTGCTGACAGTGTTTCTGACTCATAGAAATGAGGACTATCCTGGACAATCTAAACACAGTGTTGCCAAATACGCATTACTTGAAAAATAAAGACATCATATAAAACAATAATAAAAAGTGATTTGTTGAATACCTGCTATGTGTCAGGCAATTTATATATCAAATACCTGATCTTTAGAGCAACCCCACAAGGCACTATTGTTTCCATTTTATACTTAACAGAGGCTGAGGTTTAGGGATGGGAGTGAGGTGGCGGTTATATAATTTGTCAAAGACCAAATCGCTGGTCTGTGCCAGAGGTGGGTCTCAAACTCAGAGCCGATTTAACATCAAAGCCTGTGATGTCCTGGTAGCTCCTAGCACACAGGTGTTCGTGGTTACGAAAGGATAGGAGGGGATTCAGGAGTCAGACAGGTCAGGGTGGACTACCGGCTATATTGTCTCCACCACATAGTATGACTTGGAGCAAGTCAACTTAATTTTAATTTTTTCAAGAGTAAAATGGGTTTAATAATACCTACCTCAGGGTATGACAAGGATTGAATTTGTGATAATGAATGTCTAACACTTAACACAGTGCCTGTATATAGTAAGCATTCGATAAATCCCATCTGTAATTTTTATATTCTATAGTAACAGTTCAAAAATGACATTAACATGTACTAGTAAAAATGTTGTTGCTGGTGAAAATATTTATTACATAAATCCTCCAATCTCATGTAATTCTCTATTATCAGATTTAGTAATTTATTAATTTCTGAACAGGATTCCATTTTTTATGATCCTGCTCTTTAAATTCCCTTTCAAATATTTATTTATTATTTTAGTGTCTATGGTAAATCTAGATGCAGCATGAATAGAACAGAATTAACAAATATTCATCAAACATCTATATGCCAGGAACTGTTTTAGGAGTTGCGTAGTAATGGTGAGCAAAAACAGCCTTGTGCCCTCATGGAAGACATAAGCTAGTGGCAAAAGCAAAATGATCAAGTAGTTAGACAAATACATGTAAAGCAGTACTCATGGTAAGGGCTGAAAGAGATGCACATGGTGCCATGAGAGATTATAACAAATAGAGATTTAATTTAGTGAAAAAGTCACACTAGGTTTCCAAAAGGAAGCGACAGATGAGCTCTGCAGGATGAGTACAAGCCACTTGCCAAAAACAGTGGGAAGGATATTCCTGACATAGAAAACACCAGGGAAGATCGGGAGTACTAAGGATTGAAAGAAGGTGAGTGTGGCTGGAGGAGAAAGCCAGAGCGGTGTGTTGTAATAGGAGCCTGAAGAATAGATGAGGAACCATAATGTCCTGGGTTTTGAAGGCAGTGCCAAGGACATTAGACTTTAAAACAATGGTTTTAAAGGTTTTAAAGTTGAAAGTGACATAATTATGTTTTATTAAAAAGAAAAAAGAAAAACCACTGGCTCTCATTAGTGTGGCTCAGTGGTTCAGGCATCATGCCATAGACCAAAAGGTCGCCAGTTCAATTCCCGGTCAGGGTACATGCCTGCATGGCAGCCAGGTTCCCCACTGAGGGCATGCAAGAGGCAACTGATGTCCCTATGACCAATTAACATTTGACAAAGCAGGCACGAGCATACAATGGAGTAAAAATAGTCTCTTCAATAAATGGTGTTGGGAGAACTAGAATGATTACATGCAAAAAAATGAATCTAGACCACCAACTTACACCATACACCAGAATAAACTCAAAATGGATGAAAGACTTAAATGTAAGTGATACCATAAAAGGTCTAGTGTAAAACATAGGCAGTACAATTTCAGAGATCCCACATAGCAACATTTTTTCCAATATATCTTCTAGGGTAACAGAAATAAAGGAAAAAATTGAAATTGGGATTACATTTAATTAAAAGGTTTCTGCATGGCTAAAGAAACTATCATCAAAGTGAAAAGGTGACCTACTGTATGGGAGAACATATCTGCCTATGATACATCAGACAAGGGTTTAATCTCCAAAATATATAAATAAGTTATATGACTCAACACCAGAAAGAAAAGCAATCCAATTAAAAAGTAGGCAAAGGACCTGAATAGATACTTCTCTAAGGAGGACATACACATAGACATATGAAAAGATGCTCAACATCACTAGCCATCAGAGAGATGCTAGTAAAATAACTGGAGACTATTATGCTAAGTAAAATAAGTCAGTCAGTGAAAGACAAAAAATATATGATTTCACTTATAAGGTGAATCTAGTGAACAAAATAAACTAACAAGCAAAACAGAACCAGAGGC
>PVKM010038081.1:0-14227 GCA_004027735.1 Carollia perspicillata
CAAGCTCTCTTGGATTTGCGCCCCTTCTGCTGCCTCCCACAAGCAAACTGGGCCCCCCTGGCACTGGTTCCCAGGTGGGCGGGCCTATGCATGCTCCAGGATCCTGCGAGTCTCCCCAATGACCTCTCGTGTAGGAGTCTGTCCTGGCACCTTTTCATTTGGTGTTTTTAGGCTTTATTTCCTGTTGCTGGGGCCCTGGGCTGCACGGTCTGTCTCACTGCCAGTTCTTGGCTAGTTTATCTGCGCACGAATGTGTGACCACCAACAGCCAACTGCCCTGCCTGTTTCCTCCCCGCGTTTGGGGTCTGCGAGCCGGGCAGTGGCACCACCTGTGCTCCCGGTCTGCCAGCCACTGCCTTTTCCTGCCTCATTCCCTCTCCTCCGACTGCGGACTCCGCCCCTCTTACCGGTTTGGTTGAATGGTTGTCGGACTTCCGTAGTTCAGTTTTCTGTTTTGGTTGTGTTATTGGTTTAAACAAAATATTTTATTTATTTTTAGAGACAGGGTAAGAGAAGGAGAGAAAGAGAGGGAGAGAAACATCAGTGTGTGGTTGCATCTCACATGGCCCCCACTGGGGACCTGGACCCAGGCATGTGCCCTGACTGGGAATTGAACCTCAACCCTCTGGTTCACAGCCCGCACTCAATCCACTGAGTTACACCAGCCAGGGCTGGTTGTGTTACTGTTTATAAATCTTTGTCGTCTTTAAGTTTGGTTGTGCGAGGAGGCATAGTGTTTCCACCTACGCCTCCATCTTGGCTGGAAGTTCAAGCAGATCTTGTTATTATAAGGCAGAGATTCAGTGTCCTTGGCATTGTACCTCATAACAAATCAGAGTTTTTAGTACAAAACCTCTTAACAGCAAGGAAAACTCCTGTCTTGAGAGAGAAGCAGCAGGCAAGTTTCAAGACTCAACTTCTTGCTATCACATCTTGGGAGACAGACCCTTCTCTCTTTTAAACTTTCTGTGAGGCAGTTTGGTCTTTGCTACATTGCTCCTCTTAGAGTGGGATTCTCCAGATATCACACCCCCAGTGCAGTTTCTTTCCTGTGTGCTCCTTAGATGCTGGCTGTTTGGACACTTCCAGCAAAGCTGCTCCCAGTGGGCAGAGCCTGTTTTCTGTCTGCCATCCCCTCTCCCTGCAAGTGGCCCTTCTGTGAGGATTACATGATGGGAAATATCCATGCAGGGTACTGGCAAGCTCTGACAGCTGAAAGAAGCCAGGGGCACCTCACCTTCACCTCCATCTGGGCCTTGGTTTACTCTGTAGGGCTGGGAGTGGTCAGCAGAGTTAAGAGTTCTATGAACACCCTCCCGGAGGAACACCTCTTTCTTGAACCCTCTTATCTTACTTTTATTGTCTGTCAGGTATATTGTCAGGAAGGTATGAGGTCTGTTGACATTGTTTCTCAGTTTGTTCTTAATTGGTGTGTGTGGTGTAAGCCACAATTTAGTGATGGCTTTTGCCATTTGTTGTAGTTTCTTCTTTCACACTTTCCAGCATATTAGATGCTTTTTGTCATTGCTGCAGTGCTTCATCATCAGAGTTTGCAGCAGAGATGAAGTGTCTGGGGCTGAGAACCAGCTTGTTGGCCTGGACCTTGTGGTGAGGCCTTAGGACCCTGTGGGCCAACTGTGTGTCTTCAGTCAAGACCATCAGTGCTGTGGTATGGTTGTTGGACAGCTCCTGCCTCAACCAACAAGTTGCCAGATGGTGTTGACTATTTGTCCTGGCCCCTAATGGTAAAAGAAACTGAATTCTGCCTCTTAGGGAAGCTTGGCTGGTCAGATGGTTATAGGTTCTTACTTGAAGGCCCAGTGTCAGACTGGATTTCTAGAATTCTACCAAGTTTACCCTCCTGTTTAAAACTTGTCTTGAGGGTATCTGGAAGGTTTGTGGATATGTGACACTCTGACCCTGCCATCTGTCTGGGTGCTCACTAGCCACTACAGACTTGTTTTGTTTTGCTTTTTTCCTTCCAAAGCACTTTAATGCATGCAGTAACCCACAGTTCTTGCCTGCTTCCTGGGCAAGGGAGGCCAGCCCTGCCTGGAAGATCCCATGGCTTCCATGGCCCAGTGGACTTAGGAGGGCTGATCCCACACATTCATATGTGAGGGGCATCAAGATGCAGAGGTGGAAATTTTCGAAGATTATTTATTTATTTATTTTTAGAGAGAGGGAGAGAAACATCAATGTGTGGTTGCCTTTTGTGCATTCCCTTACTGGGGACTTGGGAATCAAACCTGTGAGTGACCCTTTGGTTCACAGGCTGGTGCTCAATCCACGAAGCCACACCAGCCAGGGCAAGAGGTGATCTTCTTCCTTGTGGATCCAGCACATCAACTTAAGGGTGGCATTGGTCTCCAGGGGGCTATAGCACATGTAGAGCTCAAAGGTACTGTCATTCAGGCCAGGAGGTTCTTGTTGGGACCTGTGTAGTGGATGTGAGGCATTATGGGCACGGTTGTGCAGGTACTGGTAGAGGCCCAGTAGCCACTCCTCCTGCTCCTCTTTACTGATATATGGGGCCTCAATCTCAGGGCTAGTGAAGAGTCCGGAGCTCTCTGATGTAGAAAAGAAATGGCGACGGTCAGGGATGCCCACTTGGACAACACTGTAGTAATGTGCACACAGTCCTCCTGTAGCACCATGTGGACTCTGTGCTTCCATAGGTGCTCCTGAAAGTAGAGAGAGAGATGGCAAAGAAGTCATCATCATTTTTGGAAATGAGAAGTAGGCAGAGATCAGTGTCAGGCTCCAGATAAGAGAGGTGCACATGGAAGAAGCTGGCTACGTAGACTTTGGGCAGGCACATAAGCGTGCACACAGGCTCACCTTCATGGAAGGAGGAAGAGGAACTTACAAGGTAGAAGAGCATGTGCAGGTCGACAGGGTTCAGGAATTGGTCTTTGTGGTGCACAAGTGCCACAGGCTGATTGTGTGTGCCAGCAGGGTGGAGAAAACCAGGCTGTGCGTGGACACCTGCTGCAGGCTGGCACAGCGTCACACCCAGCTGCCACCAGGGGCAGGCACCATGCCACCCCTATCAGGAAGCTAGGGTCTTGCACCATGAGCTGCAGCAGGTTGTCTGTAATGTGTTCTGAGCCTGAGAATGGCACCACAGGTCGTAGTTCTGCTTCTGTTGTAGTTCCGCTTCTGCTGAAAGATGTGGTTCAGCTGCATGCCTTCAAGAAGGCTCAGGATCTGGTAAATATAGAGCAGATTCTGCTCCATTTCATGCCAGATGGCTGTGTATGGGCCACCACCACCAGCACCAGTGGGCATACAAATACTACCTTGTAGCCTTCTGCATGGATGGAATGAATGGTGTTTTTGTCAGCCTGCAGGAAGGACATTAGGACTACCATGACACCCATGGTGCTGGAAAGTGCCTCCTCTGACTCATAGCTGGAGTATACATGTTGCCTCACCTTGCTCAGCACTAAAGCATGCTTCTGGTGCAATCGCCAGGCCTCAGCAGCCTCCATATCCCCCTTGTCTGTGCCCTCTCTGGGGGTCTGTGGCTGGTGTGTGGCCACTCCCGGGGGCTCTGCTCAGTCCTCAGAGCTTCCTAGCAGCATCTTCTCCTGAAGGTGCTGATGGCCACGACCATCAGCTGGGTGCTCAGGTCACTGAAGTAGCGGCTGATCTGGCTCATGTCTGCAGGCATCAGTGGCGGACCCCAAGCATCCTCCTCAGGACTCTCCCCAGGAGCCGCCCCATCCTCCACTTCAGTTAGGTCCTTGTAGGAACAGGTGTGGACAAACATAGCACCCTCTTGCTTGGCACCTGGCTCCATTCTCTGGGCCAGTTCTGGTGTGGGGCTTTTGACTCTCTCCACACTCTGCCCATCAGAAGGAGCCAATGTGTCATCATGGCATTTGCTGCTTCTCTTTCTTTGCATGTCAGCAGCCATCCCTTGGGCTTTCCTATTTCTCTGGGGGACCCAGGACACACAGAGATTACCAGTCACTGCCCTCTGCAGGACCCCAAATAAGACCTTAGTGTCCGACTAGGCATGGACTGAAGGCATAAGTTTGCAGGGCTACAGCGCCTGTGGACACAGACATGGCCATAGCACAGACCATAGTCCACTCCCACCACCCCTTGCTCAGCTGCCAGTCCAGGAAGACGTAGCCTCTCTGGATTTGGATCTAGGGAGATCCTTTAGTATTCTGGAAACTACCAGCTTTAATAGACCTCAGTCACTCATTCCCAGTCTCCTGTTGCCGTCCTGGAGGGTGGGACCCTTTGAGATCAAAGCAGAAGCTTCCTGAAGCTGCAGGTCTTTCCAACTTGAGTGGTGCCCTGGGGAGGGGGTGGTTGGGAGTTAGAGGTGAGAATTGGAGGTACTCTGTTTATTTTTCTTCAGAGAGATTTTCGCATTCCTGTCTGCTGTTATTAACTGACCACAGTAGTTAGTCTTATCTTGGCTGTTGGCCCAGGTCTTCATTTGTATATAGTGGGGCTGCCCCAGAATGCTGTTCTCTATCTGGGTGCTTGAACAACAGACAGATGTTTTTCCTTCTCCCTTTCAAAGAAAAATATTCTGGAAAGTATGTGGGGAGCACCCACTGGAGGTACGAGGTTATGTGCTGGATCTGGCTATCTGGCTGTTTATGCATCAAGACTGTGTATTTGAAGGTGGCCCAGTAATGGCCTCCACGCTGCTCCTCAGAAGACTTTGGGGATTGTTTGGTCTTTGCCCATTTGTGAGTATGCAGATCAGGGTTGTTGCCTTATTGCCAACAAATGAGGAAGTAACCTGCTGAATGGGGCTGTCTTTACTGCATGGAGATGTTCAGGTGGTGGCTTCGTTCTCAGTCTTATGGCACATACAATCCCATGGATTCACAGACCTGGCTTGAGGCAGCGTAAGGCACCTGTGGCCAGGGCAGTGGAGGATATTCTGTCCATTGGTGAAGGAAAGATTCTCACCTTCTCAGGAGGTTACCTCTGTAATAAGGTGTTGCTGCTTTAAAGACAAACCCTAAAAACCTTCAAGAATAAAATAGTTGGAGGATTTATTTTTTGACATGAAAAATGTCATGGCTGGCTGGTGTGGCTCAGTGGATTGAGTGCTGGCCTGGAATCATAGGGTCACCGGTTTGATTCCCAGTCAGGGCACATGCCTGGGTAGCTGTCCAGATCCCCAGTAGGGGAGGTGTGAAAGCCAACCACACATTGATGTTTCTCTCCTTCTCTTTTCCCTTCTGTCTAAAAATAAACAAATAAAAAAATCTTGAAAAGAAAAGAAAAGAGACACACCCCAGCTATGAAGGTAATACAGTTGTTTGAGGTGCCACACAACGTGGAGGGTCCCTGGATGGTCTCTCTTGGGAGGGAGGTTGGATGCGTTGGAATCTCCTGTTGGCCACCTGCTACAATGGAGGCAATTTCTTCTGTAGGTGGGGCTTTTTGTGATCCTCCTAAATTTTCCTGTTTCACCTGGTCCTGGAGACTCAACTGCCCCCTCCCCAACCTCCCCCTTTGTTAGTTGTCTCAGGAGGCTCTTGGCATGTTTTGCAGTGACATGTCGCTCAGGGACATGTGTGTTTGCAAAAGAGACCGCTTGCTTGCCTGAGCCAGATTTGGCAGAGGATCTCAGACCATCATTTTTGCTCTCTTATTCTTTTCAGGAACAGTTGACCCAGTGATAATTGGGGTGCTCTGGGCTTTCCTGTTTGAAATGATGAGCAACAAAATTCCCTCCTTCTGTGAGTGGATACCTCGTGTGGGGTCCCTTGGTGTTACTGTTTTTTTCTGTGCAAGCATCCTTGCATCTCAGCTAGGGTCTGGGCCTTGCTCTGCCTCACAAGATGGGTGGGCTTGGTGCTCAGAACTTGAAGGGGGTGCAGCGTTTCCCTTTCAGTGACGTGGGAGGTGGGCTTGTTGTCTAAGTCTCTCCTGTCTGGAGTTGGATATATTGGGAGCTCAGGGTTCACTCCC
This sequence comes from Carollia perspicillata, assembly GCA_004027735.1. Taxonomy (NCBI): domain Eukaryota; kingdom Metazoa; phylum Chordata; class Mammalia; order Chiroptera; family Phyllostomidae; genus Carollia; species Carollia perspicillata. Next base: position 5,956 of record PVKM010038081.1, read on the forward strand.
CCAGTGGGCCTGTGTAAGGGTCCCATGTCTGACTCAGGTGCTTCAGGGAATGGGTTTGGGTTGAGCTCGATGTCTCTGGCTTCTACTTTTTGGAAAAGTTTGTGCACTAGTTAGTCATTGTTACTGTTCACCTGACAGGCACTTTTTGACTCCCTGGTTCATGGCTGTGAGATGGGCCTGGAAGAGGTGTGTCCACAGAGACAGAGTGTTGTGGGAGGTAAGAGCAGGGGTGAGACAGGTGCACTTGAAGTGCATCCAAGGCATAACATTTGATGCTGCTCTGTCTTACCATTCTGGGTCTTTCCAGTGCCACGGGAAAGTTTTGTACAGTTTATTTGGGGGATGGTGGGAAGCACTGGTTGATAGTGGAGGCTATCAGGGCTGTGGCTGGTCTGGGAAGCCATCCAGGCTACAGCTATACCAGGGCTTTGTTCATGGGCTTTGTTCTGTATATACTTTGGTCCCAAAGGGGTTAAAATGTATGTGGTTCTACCTTGAAGATACCTTGTGCCAAATGAAATAAACCAGATACCAAGGGACATACTGTGTGATCCCACTTACATGAGGTCCCTAGAGTAGTCAAATTTATAGAGGCAGAAAGTAGAATGGTGGGTGGGTGCTAGGCATAGGGGCATGGAGTTAGTGTTTTATGGGGACAGAGTTTTAATTTTGCAAGATGAAAACGTTCTGGAGATGAATGGTGGGGGATGGTTATGCAACATTGTGAATAAACTTAACACCACTGAAATATACACTTAAAATGGCTAAGATTGTAAATCTTATGTATATATTTTAATTTATTGGGATTACATTGGTCAACAAAATTAATATAGGTTTCAGGTGTACAATTCTATGACCCATCATCTGTGTATTGCATTGTGTGTTTACCACCCAAAGTCAATCTCTTTCCATCACATGTTTGACCCACTTTTTACCCTTTACTACTCTCTCCACCCTCTCCCCCCCTGGTAATCACCACACTGTTGTATGTGTCTTTGAGTATGTTATATTTTTTAATTTTTATTTTTTTACTCATACTTTAATACAGTAAAAAAGTGGAACTGTTTGTATTTATCCTCACCTAAGGACATGCTTATTGGTTTTATTTTTTTTTAAAGATTTTATTTATTTATTTTTAGAGATGGGAAAGGAGGAAGAGAGGGAGAGAAACATCAATGTGTGGTTGCCTCTTGCACGCCCCCCACCAGGAACCCAGCCCACAATCCAGGCAATTGTTGTAGACTGGGAATGGAACCGGGCGACCCTTAGGCCTGCAGGCCGGCACTCAGTCCACTGAGCCACACTAGGCAGGGCTATGCTTATTGATTTTAGAGAGAAGGGAAGGGAGAGAGGGAGGGAGAGAAACATCAATTCAAGAGAGAAATACTGATCAGCCACCTTGAGTACACACCCCTAGAGACTGAACCTGTAACCTAGGCATGTGCCCTGACCATGAATTGAATCTGTGACCCTTCAGTCCATGGGATGATGCTCCACGCAACTGAGCCAAAGTGGTCAGGGCAAAATAGAACCTTTTTGAATTCAGAAATACCCTATATCCCTACGGGAGCTTCATTTTATCCTCCCTAAGAGTTAGCTTAGGGAGAAAGGAATAAAGGCACTCGTTTTGATGGCCTACCTTGTGCCAGATACTGTGGGATTTAAGAAAAAAGGATATGCGTTGTTCTAGAAGGTTCATTATAACATCATCTTGGGAGTGTTGGAGCACAGAGATTCCATGGTTCCTAGAGGGGTAGGGCCTGGATGTGTACCCAGCTTGGTGGGCTGATACAGGATTCCTGGAGTCTTCAGAAGGCTTTGGAGAGCAGAGTCCAGAAACATCTGAGATCTTCTCTGCTCTAGTGCTCAGCTCAGAGATGAAAGGTATTTTCTTGTTTTCCTGTGGCTATTTGTCAGAGAATTTTCTTAATATAGCATGATACAAAGTGGGAGACACCAGTTCCTAGGACTTTTATTAATAGAGAGGTCATTTCCTCTTTTGTTCTTGTGACAGTTTCTTCAGGATGTCTTTTAATATTGTAACACATTTATATTCTCAATACTAAATACTTCTAACACTTCCCAAAGTCTCAGACTAAGCTAGATGTGGACACTTGATTAAGTATGGGGGTTTATCTGAAGTTTTATTTTTCAGTTACATTGACATTCAATATTAATTCGTATTAGTTTCAGGTATACAATGTGGTGGTTAGACATTTATATACTTTGAGAAGTGATTCCCCCTGATAAGTCTGTCTAATATCCCACCTGGCACCGTATACGAGGGGGACTTAAAAAACTGGAATTTTCTGAAGGGAAGACTTGAAACTAAATGCATTTGCCCATTTCATGGTAGGTGATTTATGAACTCACTTGCCCACATCACTCTGTGTATTCAGCAGTTTTTGACCAAAAAACAGCATCACCCTATGCCCCAGCCTTCCTATTCACAGATCCCACCCCAAGGGACTCTTTTTGTTTGTTTCCCCGGATGAAAAAAGTCCTCAAAGGGAAACATTTTGCCCTTTGTGGAAGAGGTGAAACAAAAAAAGGCACAAGCACTAAAAGGCATCAGAATTGACAAGTTCGAAAACTTGTTTTGAGCAATGGAAAAAAACATCTCCATGGGTGTATTGCATGAAATGGAGAGTACTTTGAAGGTGACTGAAGTTTAAACATGTACAGTAAGAATAAATGTACAATTTTTTTATAAATTCTGTTTTTTGGGGTCCCCCTTAATAGGTATTGCAGTATTATTGGCTATAATTTCCTATGCTGTACTTTATATGCCCATGACTATTTTGTAACTACCAATTACATTTCTTTTTTACTCCCTTTACCTTTTTCGCCCAGTCCCCTAATGTCTCTGTTCTCTGTATTTGTGGGTCTGTTTCTGTTTTGTTTATGCTATTCTTTAGATTGCACATATAAAGGAAACAATATGGTATTTGTCTTTCTCTAATTTCACTTAGCATAATACCCTCTAGGTTCATCCATGTTGTTGCAAATGATAAGATTTCACTCTTTTCTATGGCTGAGTGATATTCCATTGTATATATGCACTACATCTTTGATGGACACTTAGGTTGCTTCCATATTTTGGCTATTGTAAATAATGCTGCAGTGATTATAGGTATTGTTTCTAATTAGTGTTCTGTGTTCCTTCAGATAAATACCAAGAAGTAGGATTACTGGGATCATACGGTAGATCTATTTTGAATTTTTAAAATTTAATTTAATTTAATTTTTTAAAAGATATTATTTATTTTTAGAGTGAAGGGAAGGGAGGGAGAAAGGGAGAGAAACATCAATGTGTGGTTGCCTCTCGTGCATCCCCAAATGGGGACCTGGCCCGCAAGCCAGGCATGTGCCCCGACTGGGGATTGAACCAGCAGCCCTTTGGTTCACAGGCCAGCAACCAATCCACTGAGCCACACCAGCCAGGGCTATTTTGAATTTTTTGAAGAACCTTGGTACAGTTTTCCACAGTGGCTGTACCAATTTGCAGTCCTATTAACAATGCACGAGGGTTCTTTTTTTCTCCACATCCTTTCTAACCCTTGTTTATTAATGATAGACATGAGGTGATGTCTCACTGTTTTTAATTTGTCTCTGATAATTAGCGATGTTAAGCATTTTTTCATGTCTATTGGCCATCTGTATGTCTTCTTTGGAGAAACGTTTATTCAGGTCATCTGCCCTGAATAATTTAATTTGGATTGTTTTTTGTTGTTAAGTTGTGTGAGTTCTTTATAAGTTTTGGACATTAACCCCTTATTGGCTGTACCATTGGCAAGTATCTTCTCCCAGTTGGTAGGTTGTCTTTCCATTTTGTTGATGGTTTTCTTTGCTGTGCAAAACTTTGGTTCGATGTAGTGCCATTTGTTTATATTTTCTTTTGTTTCCCTTGCCCAAGGAGATCTAGCAACAAAAATATTACTGAGAGCAATGCCAGAGTTTATTGCCTGTTTTCTTCTAGCACTTTTATGGTTTCAGGTCTTACATTTAAGTCTAATCCATTTTGAGTTTATTCTTTTTTTTTCCCCTAAAGAGGGAGAGAAACATCAATGTGCGGTTGCTTCTCAAATGCCCCCTACTGGGGACCTGGTCCACAACCCAGGCGTGTGCCCCTATCGGAAATCGAACCAGTGACCCTTTGATTCGCAGGCTGGCACCCAACCACTGAGCCACAACAGCCAGGGCGAATTTATTTTTATATATGGTATAAGAAGGTGGTCTGGTTTTGTTTTTTGGGTTTTTTTTTTGTATGTATCTGTCCAGTTTTCCCAACATCATTTGTTGAATAGCCTGTCTTGACCCCATTATATATTCTTGCCTCCTTTGTTCTAGATGTCTGAAGTTTTGAACTGCCATGGGAACTTGCCTGGGTAGCTGCTGGGGAGCAAGAGTGGAAACGTTGAAAGAAACCTGTAGAAAGGAGGCAGTATTTTGAGGAACAGCATTAATTATAGTAGTAAAAGTAAGAGCTAGTTTCTTTTTGAGAACCTGCCTGGTTCTTGGTCCTGTGATGGTCCAGAGGTCCAGGGGGCCAGGTGTGCTCCTTCAGCTAGTGATTCATCAGAAAAAAGTGCTGAAACGATTGGAATGGTATGGTGGTGTGAAAGGGAGGGACTGCTGGAATTTCCAGGAGAACAGAGGGTGTGGTGGAATCAAGCCTTGGAGAGGACAGGGATCAGTTGGAAGTACTGTGGCTGGGTGTTTTAGGTTGGGATAAGAAAGGAGGGGAGTGTGGGGTGTGGGTGCATGGGTACTGAGGTGTAGCTTACACATCTCAGCGATGATAGAGGAGGCCCTTCAAGACACAAGGCCATAGAGGCCTCTGGAACCTTCAAACGCCTTTCTCCAAACAACTGTGTGCAGGAGGCAGTGAGAGCTTCCCCATGGGCTGCTGCAGGCTGTGTCCTTGCTTATCTTCATGTTGTTTCTTCCTGAATAGAGTTTATATTTACATTGTTACGTTTTTGACTCAAGTCTTTGGTGGAAGCATAGTGGTTGGGTATTTATAACTCAGGGAGGATTCCGTTTGCCATTTCCTCCTGTGTGCCTCATTGGGCCTTTGATAAGGAGATGAGCAAGAGCTCTTTGTCTCGTGGAGCAGTTGGAGAAGAGAACCTATTGAATGTCAGATGTCAAGTTCGGCTGGGCTTTAGTCCTAGGGGATGGAAGGGGGAGGGGTAAGAGCTGGCATGCAGAACAGGCCTGAATAATAGGTGCTTGCTTGTATCTGAAGGATGAGTGGGAGGAAGGGCTTTCCCAGCAGTGGGAAGAGCATGTGCAAAGACCTGGCAGTAGAGGCAGGCGGGTGTGGTGGATGTGAAGAATTGAGACAAGGCCAATGTGGTTGAAACTAGGAACATGAGGTGTGTGCGTGCGTGTGGGAGAGAGAGAGAGAGAACATATACATATGTGTCTGTCAGATGCAGACAGAGTCTTGAAAGCCAAGGTGAGATGTTGCTAGCATTCGGAGGTTTCAAGGGGCTTTAGGAATGGCTTCATTGGCACGGTGCAGGGAGTAGATGATCTGTCCCTCAGTGAGGCTGTGGTTAGGGAGGACAGGCAGGGGCAGACCAAGGCCCTGGAGAGCATATACTGGCTGTTACCGTAGTGCACACCTTGGCTTGACAGTGAAGATGGGCCAGTTCTGGTTGCCAAGGATGGGCTTGTGTGGCTTCGCTGTCGGCTCCATGGCCCTCATGGGGCTGGTTCTTCACCGGTAGTGTGCCGAGTCATTCTCTCTCCTGCTCTGCAGGTTAATGAGGCTCCATACCTTGGGGAGAGCAGGTACTGCTTTGTCCTCTGGGGCCTAATGGAGCTGGAGCACCTCCTTGGTGTGCCTCTTTCCTTTTTGTCTCAGACATGCCACGGCAGCTGGGTCCCCTCTGGTCCTTTAATACTCGGCATATCCTGTCAGGGCTGCAGTTTCTTCCTGCTTTCAAGGATCAGGTATTCAATATTTTTGGCTTTTGGGGTTGTATTATCTCTGTCGCTACTACTCAGCTCTACTTTGTAGGTGAAGCAGCTGTAGACCATGCATACTTGGGGGGAGCATGGCTGTATTCCAGGAAAACCATTCACTACAACAGGCCCAGGCAGTAGTTCACTGCCTCCAGATTAGAAAACCAAATTCAATCCTTCCCCAACTAGCCAGTACATGTTGGAACACTGTAACCCGTGGGCTTTCTTGATGCTTCACAGTTTGTTCTGCCTCAGTTTCTCCCTTTCTGATAGGATTGGCCAGGGAGTTCCCTTCCTTGACAGTTTGGTAGTGCAGTTGCTAACTAAGACTGTTGACAGAGTCTGGGTTGCTCCTGTCTTCAGGGGCACTTGGATTGCATGGAACAAGTGGACTTTGTGGACCTAGGGGTGGGAGAAGGTGAATGTATCATTGGGTTTCCTCTTGGAGTTTATTTTCCAAATGTCATGTTCCCAGGACTGGATTTGAGCCAAGGTGGTAAACATTTGGGTGCAGACACAGTTAAAGAATTTTAGCGATAGCACAAGTGTTTGGTTAGTGCAGATAGGGGTAGGAGGAGACCAGAAATGTGCAGCTTCCGTAAGGGCTGGGCCCCTGGCAGGGATGACAGGCTCTCTGGGAGCACCTTGGGGAGCCCAGGCTTCCTGGTCAGGTGCTATGGCCCCAGAGACCTCTTTGTCTGCCGGCCACAGGCACTACAACCCAAGCGTCCCCTCGGAACCGGAGCTCACCAGATATAGGTGGTGTCTGGCTGGGGTTCCTTGCCTCTAGTGAAAAGTGAGCTGACATTACTTACCTGAGCTCCAGAGGATAAAATGGCAACACAGGACTTTGTTGCCCAAAGTGCAGTAACTTGATTTTATGTAAATCATCATGGCTGCCCTCTAACCAAGTGTGACCTCTTTCAGACTGGGAAATCACTGTGTTGGGGTGTGTCTCAGAGTTGGTGTGGGAGAGGGGTGTATGTGTGTGCGTGCATGTGTGCATGTGTGTGTGTAAGTGGAGTACCCAGGTGCAGGGTCAAAGCCAAACCATAATGATTTATCAAGGGAGCAGAAGAGTCTCTTATGAGTTGGTAATTGTGTACTTAAGGGTTACTCGATACTGTTTTAAATGTATGGGTTGGACATAAAAACAGTAAAAGCTGTCTAAACCCAGCCAGTGCGGGTGGATAGCAAAAACAGTCCAAATGCTGTATCAGTGGATAGTGATTATAGTTTATTTTAGAGAAGTCCTCCCAGTTCTGACTGGTCTTTGCTTGGTTTCAACTCCTTTTTGAGTTTCACACTAATTGTATCTGAGGGTCTACTGCTCCTCAGAATGGTTACTTCAGTGTTAAACCATCTTGGGCTCATTCATTTCATAAATATTTATTGTGTACCTGTTACATATCTGACACTGTTATAGGTGCTTGGGATAAAATAGGCATCACGGACAGATACCTCTTTCCTTGTGGCATTTATGTTTTTGTCAGATGAGAAAGTCCATAGAGACAGTAGCTGCCTTGTGTGGAGCATGCAGAGAGGCCAGGGCTGTGGGAGAAAAGGAGCAGGGTGGGCCTCTGCGAGGGAGACATTTGAGCAGCAACCTGGGGGGACATGGAGAGGGTCAGCCATCTGGGGGAGAGTGATTGAGACAGAGGGAACAGCTAGCACAAATGCTGTAGTAGCAATTGTTGGAACAGGCTGTATACAGACATTTCTGAGAAATTGTGTGAACTAAATATGGACTGGGCATTTGTTGACATTTAGGGATTTTTGTATGGTAGTAATATTTTTCAGAGGTCCTTTTCGATTTGTGATTGTTAAAATGATAAAGTATCTGTAATTTTGTTTAAACGTATAAAGACCCCAAGGTGGGAGGGTGCCTGGTGTGTTGAAGTCATGGCTAGGAGGCCAGCACTGCTGGAGCAGGAAAAGCAGGTGGCTGGTAGGTGGGCCTGCAAGTCCAGGAGAGGCTCAAGCTTCATACTAAGTGAATGCAGGGTCTTCAGAGGGTTTCAAGCTGAGGAGTGAAAGCAGGAGGTTTAGTTTGCTGTCCTCCATTTTAGCAGGGAGGATGGTGTGAGAGACGGTTGGACCCCAAGGGTGTTTGATGGCAGAATCAACAGGATTTCCAGATGGACTGGGTAGTGGGGTATTCTGATCAAGAGGGCAACTCCAGATTTTTATCTGAGCAGCTAGAAGACTGGATGTGCAATAAGCTGAGAGATAGGGAAAGCCATGGTGGAGCATGGTCTGAGGTGACTGTAAAACTTCATTGCATATTGCACTCTAC
>PVKM010038082.1:0-14227 GCA_004027735.1 Carollia perspicillata
CCAACCACCGCAGTCCCTACGAATCCCTTCCTCCTCCGGTTTCCCATCTCTCCAAGGACCCCCACCTTCTCTACCCGGCCCTTTGCTAAGCACCTTCTTGCCCCGTCACTGAACTCTCCACACGTGTACAATTTGTCCCTTGAAAGTGATGGTCCTTAATCTTCTGGGAGTCGTGTGTATGCTCTGAGAATCCATCGAAAGCCCCAGACCCTCTCCCTGGGGAAATGCAGACACCTATGGAGTTTGCATACGATTGCAGGAGTTTGAGGACCGCCTCCCCAATATACCCACAGGCTCCAGGTTTAAAGTTCTCGTCACAAAATGATTAGAGTCTCCTTGGGTTAGTATGTGCCTTCTCCGTGTAAAAGCCCACAGATCCTAACACTGAGCTGAGAAAACAATGGGCACTCGGGATGTGTGGCGAGTGAACACACACACACACACACACACACACACGTAGCTCCACATGTCATGTTACCGACCACAATTTTCCCTCTGTAGAGAGGGTGCTTTTGCCATATTGTAAACTCTGTTTCTGTGCTTGGTATATGTTGCTCTTTTCTATAAGGAGCTTAAGAAAATGCTCCACTAATACAAATAACACCCAGGAGATGGCTCCACAGCCCAGTGTTTAATTAATATTCATTAAATGAATCAGCTCATCGGTGCACTCATTCATTGAGCACATGCTCATAGTTGCCTAGTATTTACTGGACATTATGCTGGGACATGAGAGATATAAGAGACCTTGGTCTCTAGGTCCTGGTACGCAAGGACATAGATGACAGAGGACACATACCTGGGGCATATGCCTCACCTCCCCCCTCACGATCTCCTGTCAGACAATATTAACAAGTCACAGTGTTATTTCCTACGCAGCTGCAAACAGCATCAGAATCTCATTAGAGTAGTCTAGGTAGACTAGAGTAAGTACGGGAGGTGAGCTGTATCTAATGCAGGGGGCAAAGATATGTTATCAGAAGCAAAGAATACTAGATACAATAGGAGGTCTCTCTCTCACACACACACACACTCATACGCACCAGCAGTACTGCACTGTGTGCCTGGACCCACTTCCTACTGAACCAGGCCTTCCACGGAGCAGCAAGGTCCACCTTAGGCCAGCATCAGATTCTTTGGCTGTGGTCAGTAAGGCCGGCACATGGTCTATCAACAGGTGTTCCCAGGACAGGAAGCTGGAGAGGTGTTAACAAGATACCTACATCCTCATCTCTCTCTTCATCAGGGGCCTGCAGGTAGGGGATGATGGCCACCCCACTCTCCATGATGGCTTTGTGGAATAAGTCATTGGCCAGTGGGGACAGGACCTGGAGAGATGACACAGGAGACCCAGCAAAAGTTATCCGGCGGTTGTGGGGGGGCTTCCCACCCATCACACACCACCTATCCCTTCTTTAAAGAAACCTTTCCAGGAAGCCTCCTTACGAGAGCTTACGAGAGAGAGGGAAGTCTTGGACTGGGGGTTTGAGGACTAGTTGTGAAGGGGTGGGTAAGCTTTATAGCCTCTCGAGTGCCCCCACCCTCTGCCGGTTCCTCAGGAACTTTGAAGTCACACATTCTGGCGTGTGAGCTCCTTGCCTCCAGGCTGGGCAACCCCAGGCAAGCTGCGGAATATTTCTAAGCATCAGTTTACTCTCTTACAAAACTGGAGTAAAACTCGAGCCCATGTCTCAGGGTTGCTCTGAGGAGCAGAAGGGATGGATGGAGAAGGCTTCGCACAACGCCTGGTTAATTAGCAAGCACTCATGACACGGTGGCTGCTGTCGTGTACGTAAAGTTAATATAATTCGCCTTCTAGGGCTGTTTGGAAGGTAGAGAATACCTTGTACACTGTCGAGTGTTACACAGCAGAAGCTTCGCCCACCTCCCTGCAACTGACTTGTGTGATAAACACGTTAACCGCTGCCCAGGACAGCCGACCGCTCAGAACTCAGAGCCAGGAAGCCGTCCTGAGAATGTACGTTTCCACTCCCACCAAGTCCTCGCCAACAGTCTGGTGTGTTTGCTTCCAAACCTGTGTCGTCAGTTACATTTGCTATCATAATTACGTAACCAATGAACTGGGAACCCATGGATGGGCGTGTGTAAAAAGAAAACAGAATTTAGGCTTTTGGGGGGAAAGCCTTGATAGAGGGAGATAGCTAAAAAATACAGCTATCAAAATACGGGGTGAACAAGGTAGGAATCAACCAAGTGCGGGGGGAGAGAAAACTCCGTAGGTGGCTGCGTTCACAGGCTACTTTGCAGGCCTCTTTGGTGCACGCTCAGTCCCAGGACACAAAGCCGCAGTTTGAGGGCGGGGAGTCCTGAGGGCGGTTTACGTAGGACAGTCGTGCGGACCTCCAGCTTGCAAACTGGCCCCGAAAAGGGGAGAGCCTGCAGCAAGCTATCGGTGGGGGAATGTCCGTTGTATGTTTTAAGTTAAAATAAAATGCTCACGTGCATCCTTTGCTGTTTCATGCTTTAGCTGCACTTTTCTATTAAACGATTACCCATCTTGGTAATTGGATACCAGGGATTCAACTATACTAATACAGATGAGTTTTCCTCAGATTATCCCTCACTGTGTGACCTTGGGAGATTCATTTAAACTCTCCAATGACAGCTCTTCTCCTCAAAACGAGACTGAGCCCCTAACTCACAACACGAGGCTCCAGGGGGACGATGTGTGTAAAAGTGTGACACGAAGCACCAACCAGATGGAAGTGGTTCGTCACCCTCATTTTTGTAACCCTTCCCCACCGAGGTTCGTCCAAGTCCCGAAGAAGAGAACTCACAAGGCTGGACACGCTGATGGCCCCCGCTGACTCGCCGAAGATGGTCACGGAGCGTGGGTCCCCGCCGAAGAACTCGATGTTCTCCTGCACCCAGGTGAGGGCGGCCAGCTGGTCCATGAAGGCCCAGTTCCCCAGGGCATGCTGGTCCCCCGTGCTAGGGGCGAGAGGCGGTGAGAGCAGGGGCTGCGGTCTGCCTCCCACAGCAGCCCGGGGAGTTGGGGGCAGGGGCTGTGGGCGGGGGTCAGGGCACCGCCTGCCCACTGGGGAGGGGCCGAGGGATCCGAGACCTGAGGCCGAGGGGACAGCCAGTGCCTCAGCTGGTTCCCTCCCTCTGCCCGGATTCGGGTTTGAGAATCTGAGGAAAGCGACACACCCCAGGAAAGCGCACAGACAGTCTTGCGTGTGCGGTTTCCGGGTGTGCACAGGCTCCCCTGAACCGTGGGTTCCAGCAGAGCCCTGCTCCTGAGAGCGGGTCTGCACCAGGGAGCAGGGCCCTCCTGGGCAAGGTTCCAACCGATGACTAATGGAACGATAGCGACAGTAACAGCAGCGGCAGCACCACAGGTGACACTGTCCTGAGGGCTTTACGGCTGATGCTTCCATGGTCCTCCCAGCCGGTGAGGTGGGCAATGCTGGTTTTTCTCCCGCTGCCCCTCTGGGTTCTGTCCCCACCGTCTCCACCCTCCTCCCACCCAGAAGGCTGACCCCGTGAACTGCACCCAGGCTTCCCGCTGTGTGTGGTCAGTGGAAGGCCCCGGCCAGGGGCTTGGGGTGGGCCGTGGAGATCAGCACGTTTACCCCGCCACCCCAGGTCTCTGAGGGGCAGCGCTATGGGCAGCGGCTATATTTCTCTGCGGCCATAGCTCAGGCCACTTCCCTGCAGTAAAATCTGTAGCCAAGCCCTGAGCTCCCTGCTGGATCCCTCGGCTCCTTCTCACAGGCAGGAAAGCAGGACCTGGACAGAGTAAATCCCTTGCCCAGGACCTACAATGGCGCAGACGGGGGATTTAAACTCAAGGAGACTGACCCCGGAGTCCGACCCCCGGAGTCCCCGCTCCCGGCCACAGCCCCCTGCTGCAGCCCGTGCAGAGAGCGTGTTTCACGGGATGGGTGGGCAGTTAATGAGGAGGGGACAGGATGCAGTGGTGTGGCTCTTCCCAGGTGAGCACCGGAGGAGCCTTGAGATGGGGCCTGAAGGCAGAGACTCTTAACTGCTCACACACTGGTCCTCATCTTCCAGGGCACATGGCTGGGCTACAGTCCCCCATCCCCTCTGCGCCCTCTGCGTCGGGTATGGACACTTGACAGAGCTCTGCCAATGGTTAGGAACAGAAGTGATGAGCGCCACCTTCAGGCTGACCGAAGGGCCACCCTCACAGGACTCTCCAATCTCATGCTGCACCTGCTGGCCAAATGCAGGGGGTCCCGGCCCCACAGGAGGGCAGAGCCCCAGACGGAGGAGCCTATGTGCCTGACTGACCGTTCGGAAGGATGTCTGTCAGTCAGGAACACTCGTGAGACTTCATGGGAGTGAGAAAGCGATTTTTATTGCCCTACAACCTGGGGGTTCACCCGTTACAGTTGCTAAAATTAACTAAATAATTTGGGTCGAGTTTGTTCAGTGTCACGGAAGGCTCACTCCGCCTTGGGATGCTGAGCACTGAATCCCCTGTGGCTCCTACGTAGCTGCCCTTCTCGTGGGTGTCAGTTACTTGGGGACACTCACTTGAAGAAGCCAAACATTCCTAGCCGGTACTGGGTAGTCACAACCAGCACGTCCTCGTAGGCAGCCAGGGCGGACCCATCGAACATGGAGGCTGAGCCCGTCTGGAAGGCACCCCCAGGGAGCCACACCATGACCTAAGGAGGGGAGAGGCATTTTCCAGGCAGCCTGCAGAGCACCCAGACCTCCTCCCTGTGCCTAATGGGTCCTTCTCTCTTTATGAAAATATAAATGTCTCACTTTCATTTCTAAAGGCATCAGAGGTTTTGCCTTTTGAAGAAGGCTCAGGGTTACGCATGCAGGCTCTGGCATCTGAGTATCTGGGTTTGATTCTGAGCTCTGCCACTGACTAGCTGTGTGGCCTTGGGCAGATTACTTAACCTTTCTGAGCCTCGTTTTTCTCATCTGTAAGATGTGAAAAATAAATGCATTTCACTTACGAGGATATTACGAGGTTGAAAAAGATTCTGCATCTAAGGTTCACAGAAAACGTTGGCATGTTTCAAGTGCTCAGAAAGTATTAACTAAATATTGACCTTGTGACTCACGGGGAGATAGAAATCACTATCTATCCGTGTAAACCGTGTAAGAGAGCAAACGCAGCGTAAGCTGTTCTAGTCTAAGGCTGTTGTCTACCTACAGAGAAGAGAAGAAAAAGGGAAGAGGAGTGTGGAAACTTTACTATATTGACTAGAAAAACTGGGACCTGGGAACATAAAACCTTGTTCAAATGGTATTATCACCATTTATAGTAATAATAAACCCCCTCCATTCTCCTTTTTAAAGGTCGTATTAAGGACTGCAACCCTTGGGGCAGGAAGAGAGAAGAAAGCCACTGAGGAAAAGGAGAACTGAAGGAAGCATTGGCTTTGGCACGAGCATCTGCCACATACTGTGGGCAGGGCGCGGAGCAGGACCCTTCAGCCCTCCCTGTGCCTCAACTTCTTCATCCGTGGAATGGGCCCAATGGTCCTGACCGCCGGGGTTATTGTGGGGGTTGGACGAGATGCTATACTGTGCCTGGCAACTGTCAGACACCAACGGATGCTGCCGCTATAAAGCAATACAGCAAGTCTCCCCTCGCGCTGGCGTGGGGCAGAGAAGAGGATGACGGGAGGGTGTGGCTGAAAAGCAGATGGCAGACTGTGCCTTTGTTCTCACCTATATGTGGCATTTCTACATTTTTAAATGAAATGCTCCACATTATTACCTGGCTGTCTTCATTGCAAACAGAAAAGTTGGAGAATGCAATTACCTTCTTTAAAAAGAGGTTTCCCAAGCAAATAAACCAAAAAATCAGAGTTCTTTTAACCGATGTCTTTTCTAAATGTTTATGGACCATTAAATACTTGACAGAGGAGGGAAAAAACAAAATGAAAGTCAAAGGCCCAAATCGCTGCCAATAAAGAAGCAATCAGAAAGGAAAACAAAAAGTGAATCTTCCATTAGAACAGCTTTTTAAGGAAGCTATTGCCATGTCAGAGGAACATTTGCCTTTTACCCAGCAGGAGGCTGGGCCGGATTCCAGACCCCCAGCCAGTCCGCCTGGGGCCCAGCCCAGGGACCTGCCAGCCAGAGCCCCCAGCCCAGCACCCAGCCTTACGGGGAGCTTGGCACCCGTGTCCGCGTGAGCTGGGGCGTAGATGTTAAGGTACAGGCAGTCTTCCGACACTCCCGGATTGGGGAACTGCACCTTGAGCATGTGTTCATATGAGGGCATCCAATCTGAGCTCTGGAGGCACCTTGGAAAAGGGGAAGAGAGCCCCCCAGAGCTGCGGTCAGCAAACCTGCCTGGGAGGAGCCAGCTCTTGTGACAGCGAGGAGGCCTGGCCGTCTCCTTCACCTGAGCAGGAGACGCCTGGGGGGATCTGGGTACAAAGTTAATCATGCCCTCCCCCGATGGCACAAAGCAACCAACCATGATTCTCTTTGATTTGGTTCCTGGGTAGGAAAGTACACTGTGCACAATAATTGGACCATTAACCCCCCACATCCACCCGTGCCCACACCCACCATCATAATCCAGACACACACATAAACACTCAGACTGTTTCCGCAATTCCCCAAACGGTAGAGGTCTCTGGCGGCTCCCTCCCCTGCCCCCAGGGGAACGGAAGGCCACCGGGGACCAACTGAAGTGGGTGCACAGAGAGACTCCTGCACCTGGACCTTTGCTCAAGCCAGTCCTTCCGCTCTCCCTCCACCTGCTTGCTCATGTTCTTCCCCCTCGTTCAGATTCAGGCCACATGTTGCCTCCTCCAAGAAGCCTTCTGAGATTTTTCCAGGTAGACCATAGGTATCTTTGGAAACACCTGCATATTTTGTGGGGGAGGTTTTCTTGAAGTTCTCCCAGACTTGCACATGGGTGTTATCATATTCCCCAACTCAACCACGAGTAGCTAGAAGCCCAAGACTCTGTATGAGTCACCTAAGTACCACATGGCCCGTATCACTGAGCCTGACACATAGTAAGATTAAGTGACACTGTATATGTGAGTATTTCTACAAATCACTCAATTAATGCCAGATTTTTGATAGAATCGTACACAGATTTGCTGCAAATCTACCCCCGACAAGTTTTTATGCCTGTTTTGCCCCTTCGTAGGTTGTATATCAGAAATCGAGGCCTCATGCTCTCAACAAAACTGTCTCTGACCACGCCCCCCTCAAAGTGAGGCTAGGGGCGTCTCTGTGCTTCCTCAGCTCCTTCTCGGATCCCCTACAGCAGCCCTTGTCACTCCTCATTTTACTTGTCATTATGGTTTATGTCCCCACCACCACTACCAGTTTGTGGGTTCCCGAGGGCAGCTAGGCCTAACCCACCATGGTGTCATTCAGGGCTCCCTGGAGATGCAGTTACTGAGTCAGTTCTTAACAGACAGGAGCTGAATGAATGAATCAATAGATGAGTTTCCGATTAGTATCCTCAGTCCCCGGGCCACGTGGGGTCTTCTTCTGTGGCTAAGGGAGCTCCCTGGCACCAGGATACTCCTTCTGCCTGGAAGCCCAATGCCAGGTACGTGACCAACCACGAGAACGTGACACAATTTGGCAGCCAGAAGATTCCTGGGGATCTCCAGGCCTCAGTTCCCACCTAACGCACGAGGCCTCTCCACAGTTCACCGGGAAGCTGGTTGCCTACCTAAGCTTGACAATTTGCAGGGCCTGGGAGCTCCTTACCTCCCAGTCCCCCTGTGTCACAGAGACACACTCCAGTCGTCACTCCACGGGTGTTTATGGATTTTACTCGGTGGGCTGGGCTCTGTGCGGGCCCTGTGCTGACTGCTGGAGCTGACTTCCCAAAAGTGTGATCTCCCTCTACAGCCGTTGTCTGGTCTGGCCGTGGAGACTGAGTCCAGCTGAGAGACCACACAGAAACACTGACAGTCCCTCCCTGCCTGATTGCATTCAGAATCCTTAGAGAGCTTTCAGACCGTCCAGTTTGCCGGGCCCAGGTCTGGAGGTTCCAATTCAGGAAGTTGAGACGGGAGTCCAGGGGAGCTGCATGTTCTAATGATGCCATGTGGTCACTGAAGCCACTTGGTAGCCAAATGCTACCCCCTCCTCCCTGACACCCCTTCCCATTGGCCTGCATGGCCTATTTTCCCCTTAATGCTCTGCCCCCACTCCCAGTCGCAGGCCACCCATGGGACCAAGCCTGGTCTTACAATTTAGGGTACGAAGTGGCGTCTCGGAAGCCATTCCAGGGCAACATAGGCTCTGGGTTCGCAAATCGCAGGGGTCCTAGAGGGGGCGCAGCGAAGGGGACCCCGAGGAACACGTTCACAGGCACGGCGCTTCCCAGCACGGCGGCTTGCTTTCCCCGGACCCATCCCAGCCTGGTGTTCCTCACCGGGGCTTCTCCGGCGGGCCCTGAGGGGAACACACGGGGAGGAACGAGGAGTCCGGAGCTGGCCAGCAATAAGCCGAACTCAGAGCTCCCCCAGTTGGGGGCGCTCTTTCTCCGCCCAGAAACTGTGTAAGGAAGTATCTGGATTCCTTCGGAAGGAACCCAGGCCCACCCACTGCTTCCTTCAAGATTGCCCGAGCAGTCACCTGTATCAGAGTGCCAACTCAGTACCGGTTAGGAGCACAGCACCAAGCCACAAAATTTCCCCCAGGGGCCTTGGGAACCCTCCTCCCTCCTGCGCGCAGAAGCCTCCCCGTGCTACTGGACTGCCGATGCACCACGGGCTCTGCAGACCCTGGGACCACACACAACCACCGGCCCAGAGTTCTCCACACTTCGTCGCTGTCAGACCCACCAGCACCAGGGTCTGTGCATCACCTGTATGGCTACCGACATTTTAATTCTTTTAAAATTAAATGTAAAGAAACTTCCCACATTTACCCAGAGGAATCGTAAGCAATAGCATCTATATGGACTTGTGGTTTTGCTGAGTTAGGTACATGCTTTTGAGAACGCATGGAAGTAAACACATCGCAGGGAAAATGAGAAATTCTCACGCAGATGCTGCCTGAAACCATCTCTTCTTCCTCCCGGGGTCTGAGGGTGAGACCCCCTCAGCCTGGGAGCGCAGGCTGCTCGGTTCCCACACAGAGTCTGGAGCTCCCAGAGGGCACAGCCCAGCCGTGTAGTTAGCAGGACCCCTGTGTCTGAGCGCTACCTCTGCCAACGTCACTTCAACGGGGAAGGTCCCACCTGGGCAGCCAGCACCACAGAAGCGCAGGCTCTGCCCCGCGCCCCTCCCCAGCGCCCAGGGCAGAGGGCTCCCAAGGGCCCCCGACAGGGGGGTGAGCAGCTCAAGGGCAGGACGGGGGTTTTCTGTGCTCTGCCCACGTGCCCCAGCAGGAGACTCTGGCCCTGGGGCTTTCAACAGCACCGGGACACCCATCAGGTGCCCTGGGGTTACTACAGAGCCCTCTGCGGGTCCCCGGAGACCTCTGAGTGATAATTTCTTCCCACCAGTGGAAAAATCCTCCAAGGCAGGGAAATCCCCCTACCCTGGCTTCTGAGAGCCCTCCTCTCCCACTGGGCGTCTCACCCTCCGTGGCAGCTGCAAGGACCCAAACAGCCCAGATCAGGGTCTGGAGTGGGTGCACCCACTCCCCACTCATCTGGCTGGTCCGCCTGCGCTCCCGGACATCCACGGTGGCCGCTGGCCTCAGAGGGCTCTGGTCAGGGACAAGAACGAGCTGCCTGTTAGGAGACAAATGTTGAGCAGACAGACTCAGGACACAGGACTGGCGAAGAACAGCCTCACACCAGGACTGAAGAGAGGAATTGGTCAAGCAAGACTTCCCTGTTCTGATTTACAGATTAACTCTTGAGCTAGGGAACGGTCATTTGTTAGGCTTTGGGCTCACAGAAGAGAACTAGATTTGGAATCAGTGAAGCCAGAGACCTCCATTGAGGTGCCTTCAGGGGGCTGGAAGGCAGCAAACAAGCAGCGAATGCAGCTGGGCCAGAAGAGCAATAAGGAGTGGTGGGGACTGTGGAAAACCGCACACACGTGCTGTCTGAAGGGGCAGCGACTTCTCAACCTCAGTTAACATTTGTTTTGTGACAAAGTAGATCAGCCAAACCAGAGGCGTACAATATTATTCTATTTTTCAGTGTGGTCTCAATTAAAACAAAATCATAATGGGAGGCCCACGCATTATTTCTACAGGCTTGAGTTTAAACATGTGTGTTGTGGATGGGGTCAAAGACTTAGGGCTCTGTAGATGAGATGGGGAGCATTCAGGGTGGTATGGCTACAGACAGACTTGGGGCTTTTTAGACACGGAAGCGCTCAGCTCATGTCTGGGCACAGACTGGGTGGTCCGTAGTGTCTGCTAGATTGGAACCTAGAGACCCACCCATACGCTGTGCTTTACAAAGCTGTCAAGAAGAATATGACTCGCTTTCCTGCCTTTCCAGGTGGGCCCTGCCTATTATCGCCACCCTGCCTGTTATGCTCTTGCCCATGGCCTTGAGGCCCTTCACTGGGATCTGACTTCCATCTTGATTCTTCCTCAGAATCAAGGGTAGTCCTTGAACAAATATTTCCTTTCCTCTGGGCCTCAGTCCCCCCATCTTTTGACGAGGGTTGTATCGATATTTTAGGGTTATACATTCCGGAGACCCAAGTACAAATGAAGTTCCCAGACTGGCCAGAGAACCCTGGGTAGGACCGAGAGACGGAGCAATTCCTGAGATGAGGAAGAAGGTGCCGCAGGGCAAGTGGGTGGCAGTGAAAAGGCACAAACGGCCAGTTCCGAACAGCATGTCCACTGGCCACCAGAGGCTTCGATGTCCATTTTGTCAACAACTTGGAGACTTCTTAGACTATCTCCCTGTCCTAGCCCTCCCAAGTTGCCACCAAAAGGACACTCCCTGCCCTACAACCCTGTCCCCCCATCCAACCAGAAATAGTATTAATCGCCTCTACCGCAACTCACTCAGGTTATCAAAGTGCCTTCACATGTCCTATCTTATTGTCTCATCTCTCCCTGCCGCGCACAGATTTTAGATGGCTTCTTTCTGCAGCTTTTCATCCTCCTAAGCCCAATTCACCTGCCGCCTCCTCTGAGACTCTTTCCAAGATTCTCCTGACCCCCTGAGCGCTTTGCTTTTCCAGCCCCTCCTGCTCCCTAGTCGGTTGGGCACACGATGGCCTTCCTCCCCGAGAGGGCCGTCTCCTCCACCCACGCATCCATCACAGCGCCTTCCGTGCACCCTGCTCTCCCCAGACTCGGTCACGGGCCTTCCAGCTTCATGTCCGAGGCTAGATCTGTCCCATCCCCACTACTAACTTGACCATCAATACACTTAAGGTCTTTCTTTACATTGACCTCGAACAACACGGTTCATTTCCAAAGTAATCATTACATGTCTACGGCAATGAGGACAGTGTTTGGACATCACCTCTGGGATCTTGGTATGCCCATCAGTAGCACAGACCAGTGGCCTGGATGGTCCCTGAGAGCCAGGGACCTCTGATGGGTCCTCTCTGTTCTCCCACGTTGCCCTGAGGGAGAACCCAGAATGAGCCAGGACCTCAGTCCAAGGCCAGGCTTAAAACGTATGCTAATCTACCCCTGCTGGTGGGCAGTGGAGATCAAACAGAGATTGAAGGGACCCTGAAGGCATTGGAGCCATGACAGTGACCTCAGCATGGCGACTGGCCCACAGGTGGACAAAACAAAAAGAGGACGCTCTGGAGATGCAATCAGGTCACTGGGCAAGGCCCCTCATGCCCCGCATGGGCATAGAGCTGGACCCCTAGAGCTTCCTCTCATAACCTCTCTTCAAATTCAACTCACGTTCATGGTAAACCAAATACACTAACAAGATGTTCAAACCTTTTCCCATCTACCTGCATCCTGCCATTCCCAGTGGCTGTATCACTGCACCCCATCACTGCACCCATCACTGTATCCAGTCTTTGTTCATCGCCTTTTCCTCTCCTAAAATGTTTTGCCTTCTTCACCTGGTGAAATCCTTTTTATCTTTCCAGATCCGTGGAGATACCCCCTCCTCCATGCGGAACTCTTTACTCTCAAATGCGGCAATCATTCTCTCCTCCCCTCCTCTGCATTTTGTTGATGTCTCTGCTACAGTCTCTATAATACGATGTCCTGTAGCAAACAACACAGTGTGATACCGACAGAAAAACAGACCTACAAACCAATGGAACAGAGCTGCGAGTCCAGCGATAAACCCACACATACACGGACAACTAATTTGCTACAAAGGAGCCAAGAGTATTCCTTGGGGAGGTGTTGGGACCTCCCTCGGAATGTGCTGAGTAACTACAATAATATGTCCAAGACTTCGTGAGCAGGAAGGTGGGAGAAAAGCGAAGCATAAATTTTGCCTTAGAGAGCTTGGATTCCGATGAGGGCACCACCCTGTAAGTGCAGGTAACTAACAGAAGATAGAACGTGCGGGGTTCTCCCACTGAGATTTGGACAGGTATGGGCTACAGGGAAAGAAGGTGATCGGCTAAGGCAACCCAGAAGATGCCCACTTACTTTTCACCCTTCCACTTAGAGCTGTTGCATGAACGGCTCCCAGCCCCTGGCCTGGTCCACACCACAACTTGGAGGGTGCTTTCTCTCCTACCCTCCCACACTGAGCTTCACACCGTGACATCTAACCCCCAAGGGAGTTGCAGGGCCACGTCCAGGGAGGAAAGGAGCTTCAGCCCCTCTCAGAAGGAAGGTAAGGAGTAGGCAAGGGCTCTGCTCAGTGACGGCAGTGAAGGCCCCAGGAGCACTCCCACATCCCTCGATCAGGCCCCACCTCCCCAGGCCGCACCTGGAGGCCTGGACCAGACCGACCTGCTCCCTCACTCATGTGCAAAGAGCTCTCTGCTCTTCCCCACCTTGTGTCTCCAGGGGATTGCTAAGTGCTCTGCTTGCCTGAGGCCCTTGCTGAGAGCATCTAACTTCCAGGGACCACTCCCCAGGGTCCTCCGTGAGCACCCAGGCAGTCTGCCACCTGCAAGGTCCACAGCGCTGAGGCTGAGAAACCTCGGGCTAAACCCTACGGTGGAGCCTGTATTTGACACGTTCGACTTACCAAAACAGCGGTTTCACCCGATCCGTATCAGGTTTCCATAGATTTCAATTTGAGAGAGAGTTCCGAAGTGTTCTTACACACTGCAAACAAACTAGTAATCAGATCCAAGCCTCTCACTGCACAGATGGCAAGAACGCGTTCCAGAAAGGACAGGGAAATTCCCCCAGGCCACACGGCAAGTGCGCTGGATCCAGACCTAAACTCAGGTCCCTGAGCCCCTACCCACTCCTCCCGTCAACACAAAAGCCTGAGCCCACGGCAGCTCAGTTCTCCAGCTCAGTTCTCCTGCCGCGGGAGATGGCTTCTTCCCAATTTGCTGCCTGGCCCCAGAAGTTGTTTCAGAGAGGACTGCTGCCCACCTAAAACTTGGGCTGACATTCATCCAGAATGCAAAAGAAACTCTGTGTGCTGAAAAGGGAAGAAAAGAGGAACAAAAGAACCTTATCTCCAAACAGCCACGCGAAGTGAGGCCAGCTGCTGGGAACTCGGCGGGATGAATACCCACTCACGTCGTTGCTGGAGAGAGAAAAGGCCTAAGAAAAGCGTGTGGAGAATGACAAGGCTTTCCTCTCCAGGAAC
Organism: Carollia perspicillata; assembly: GCA_004027735.1. NCBI lineage: Eukaryota > Metazoa > Chordata > Mammalia > Chiroptera > Phyllostomidae > Carollia > Carollia perspicillata. Next base: position 13,631 of record PVKM010038082.1, read on the forward strand.
AATAGCTTTGCCTCAGACGGACAAGAAGCTTTTCACTGTGAAAGAAAGAGCCCCGGGTCATCCTATGAGAAAGCTGGACAGGGGCCTCCCGGAGTCCAGGGGAACTTGTCCTCCAGGAAAAAAATGAAATTGTGATGCCACAGCCGCTTCGAGGGGCCAAGGACGCGTAGCCTACAGCAGAGCTCTGCTTGTCAGCGTGGGGAAGAACCTTGGAGATTGCCCAGGGGGTGAGGCGCAAGCCAAGTGAGGCAGGTTTGGGGTGAAGAACGAGAGTCAAGCTTACTCTCACTGGCAGCCAGAAGCCAGGGTGCTGCAAGGCAGACGACACGCCACCTTGAACTTAACCCACATATACTCATTTTAGTACTAGGGCACTTAAACCTCATCCACCCCATGCCTTGCGCAAGTTTTATTTAAACGCTCTTCTCATGGAATGATGGGGAAATTGAGGCACAAAGAAGGGGAGGGGGCTTGCCTGAGTCAGGGGAAGAGCTTCTGACTTCTTTCATTTCCCACACAGGGAGGGGAAAAAAGCCAGCAAGCCAATACCTTGTCAGCAACCTAGCCAAAGCCTGTTTGTTTGTTTTAAGGTTTACT
>PVKM010038083.1:0-14219 GCA_004027735.1 Carollia perspicillata
AGACACCCTGAACCCGGTCACAGATCTTCCTGTGGAGGAGGGACACCCGCCCGGCGTTACACCCCGCGAGTGCGCTACGTGTGGAAAAGCCCGCTCGAGTCAGCCAAGGTCTCCCACTGGACGCGAACCTCATCCCTGTGAGGAATGTGGACGAGCCTGCACGTGTGTCTCGTGTACGGGCCCTCACGTGGAACCAGAGCGTGTGGACAAACCCTGTCACTGCCGGGACACTGGGAGAGCGTCTGAGAGACACGTGAAGAGCCTCAGTAATACACACCCCATTGAGTGTCAGAAATGTGGAAAAGCCTTCACTCGCCACTCCTTCTTTTGGGGACATTTGAGAGGTCACTGTGGACAGAAAATCCACACGTGTAAAGTGTGTGGGAAAGCCTTTAGATATTATCCCTGCCTTACAGGACATGTGAGAACGCACACTGGAGAGGAGCCCTGTGACTGTGAGTGCTGTGGAAAAGCTTTCAGCTGTTACTCCTACCTGCAAGAACACGTGAGCACACACACCTGGGAGAAACCCTACACGTGTAAGAAGTGTGGGAAAGCCTTTGGTTGTCCCAATACTAAAGAAGCCATGTGAGAAAATAGACAGGGAGAGGGCAAGAGTAGTGTGGGAAATGTAGAAGCTAAAGAACTTATGATACATGGACAAGAGCTAAAGAGGGGGAGTGGGGGTGGGAGGGGGTGTGCAGGGTGGAGGGGAATGAAGGGGGCAATGGGAGAACTGGAATGGCATAATCAATAAAAAAAAAAAAAAGAAGCCATGTGAAAACACATAGTGGGGTGAAACCCTGTGAATGTCTGGAATGTGGGAAAGCCTACAGTTGTTCCTCGTCCCTTCAAAAACATGCGAGAACACACAGTGAAGAGAAACCCTATGAATGCCAGGTGTGTGGGGAAGCTTTTAGGCATTCTCGATATTTTCAAAGACACGTGAGAATGCATAGTGGAGTGAAAGTGTATAAATGTGAAGATTGTGGGAAAGCTTCCAGTTGCTCCTCCTCCCTTCAAGAACATGCGAGAACGCAGAGTGGGGAGAGACCCTTTGAACGTGAGCACTGTGGGAGAGCCCTCAGTCATCACTCCTCCCGCCGAGGCCACGTGAGAACGCACACCGGGGAGAAATATGAGCGTACCGGTGTGGAGAAGCCTTCTGCTGGTCCTCATCCTTACAAAAACACGCAAGGACGCACTGTGAGGAGAAACCCTACGAGTGCCAGCAGTGTGGCAGAGCCTTCTGGCATCCCACCAACCTGCAAGCTCACATGAGGACACACAGTGGGGTGAAAACCTGAACACAGGACTGTGGAAAGCCTTCGTTCTTCCTTAAAACCTTGTAAACGCGAGCAAACACACTGGAGAGGAACCTTATGAATGGACGGAATGTGGGGAAGGCTTTAGAAGTAGCCCGTCACTTATTTTGTACTTGCAAACTCAGGGCAGGACAGAAATCTTTTATTTCTTATACTTGTAAAGATGAGTTTGACTTTGTAAGTGTGTGCGTTGCATGCCGTTGAGTTGGCTTCAACCCTGGTGATCGTATGAATGAGCCCACCGCGTCCCGTCTTTGACAGCCCTGCTCAGCCGCTGTAGACTCATATCTGCGGCTTCTTTTATGGAGTCAGTTCACTTCACGTTTGATCCTCTGTTTGCCTGCTGCATTATTGTGTTTTCCCAGCATTACTGTGCTTTCCAAAGAACCCTGCCTTCTCATGATGTGCCCGAAGTAAGAGAGCTTCAGTTTTGTCATTTTTGCCTCCAGCGATGTTTCAGGCTTCATTTGCTCTGGGACCCACCTGTTTATCTTATTGACGGTTCAGAGTAACTAGGGGTCCCCCCCCAACACCATACTTCGGGTGAGTAGATTTTTCCTCCCCATCAGCCTTCTTCACTCTCCAGCTTTTGCACTCCTACGCAGTCATTGGGAATACCAGGTTGCGGACTGCTTAGCTGTGGTCTGTAACGACGCAGCTTTGCTCTCAGGGATCTTTCCCAATTCTTCCATTGCTGCCCTTCTGGCCTCAGCCTTCTCTAGGTTTCTTTGCTGCCGTCTTTATTTGAATTGATGAAGGAAGCAAAGATAAGCAAAATCTTCAACAATTTCTCTGTGTTCATTGTCTGTGTTAAAGTTACTACTTCTGCAGTTATAATTTTTGTCTTCTTGATGTTCAAATCCAGTCTTGCCTGTCTCATTGTTACTATAATTTGTTTTGGACCCAGGGTGATTGTGGTTTTTGTCTTTTTTGTTTTCTGTGCAGCTTAATACAATTTCAGATGAAAAAAATTTGAGATTCCCTACTTTCCATTATGTTCCTAGTATGTGATCACTTGTATTGTTAAAATTTCTCTTCTGGTCCAATGCTACAGACATAGGAGTTTTCTGACCTGATATCCAGCCCCCTGCTTTAGTCTGATTTACTGAAAGATGCGTCTTCCACATTTGTTGCTGGTGGATGCCACACACGTGTTTTGCACAGAAATTAGTCCTTGTTGAAAGATTTTGGAAGAAGGCAGTCTCATCTGATTATGTTCATAACTTGGCCTCTACTCACTGTCCTCGATCTTGGTCGGAAATCCGACGCGATGCATTGAGTTTACAAAGAGAGACCTTGTGGTGTAAAGGTGAAAGCTGTGTCCCAATTATTCCACTGAATCGTGCTGTCAGCGTGGGTGAAGTGGGAAACTCTCATTGTCCTTTGGTTTATGGCTGTGAGCTAAAGTTCCTGGAAAGAGGAAGATGCACGGGGTTTGGAAGGCAGATGTGAAGAAGCCGTGCCCCTCAGATATTCTGTACCATCAGCAGACAGATGTGGGAACCCAGTGGGCCTGACTTGGAGTGCCTTCTTCTCACTCCTGGCTCTGCCCAACTGGAACTGTCGCAGCCAAACACACGTTTGATGTTACTTCCCCCTTAGGCAGCAGACCCTGCAGACCTTTGCACAGACTTCCTGTCACGGATATTTTGGGTGTGAGGTTCACACAGATCCTTGCATTTTCCCATAGCTCTTTGGTTTTCCATCGGGCTTCTTTCTCAAATGACCACTCTGAGTGATCTTTTCTCATTTTCAATCCCCTTCTGTGTTTTTGCTAATATGGTTTCTGCAGGAAGCATCTTGTTCCTCTAACAGAAGACCTGTTTCCTGCCTCCACCTGACACTGTTAACACCACGGGCGCAAATGCTGGACACTTACTTGCCTTATAGTGACTTTCCTTATGGCGTTGAGAGACTGTGTTCCTTTTCCTGGAGATTTCCAGGGTTGAAATAAATATTTGTGAACATATTTGGTAGTTTTCATGTTTTCTTTTACAGCTGAGTTTTCTCTAAATGATAAGCCCAGTTTGTTTAATTACTTTCCATATTTATATGTGGCTACCAATGTTTTTTTCATTTTTTATACATGACTCAAAACAACGTGCATTTTTGTCAAATATAGTTTTCTACACTTTCTTAGGAAGCTATTATTACCTAGGTTTCAAATCAGCTGCATACCAACAATATTAGATTATAATATTAAAACATAAAATATGCTTTATATAAAACATATATCATATTTTATGTTTCATCAACTAAGGAGATATGTAAAAATGTCATATTCTAGATGATTAACTTACTCTTGTAATTGTGTTAATTATTTTATATCTAAGATTGACATTACCAATTTAGATAACTCATCACCATACCACATTGAAAAATAAACTATCTCAAGTTATTTCAATGAACACAGAAAAAGCGTTTTACACTATTCAACATTCACCCATGACAAATTTCTTAGGAGTCAAGGAAGAGATGAGAACTCACAACTTGTTGAAGGGCATCGTCAAAGGCAAAGTTTATGAAAGGACACATATGTAGGTGGTTCAAGTTCACCCGTTCAATAAAATTATATACAAATAAGAATACTCATCACTTAAATTCCCTCATTGGTAGACTAGATAGCCTAGCCAGTGCCGTGAGAAATAGGTATAAGTTTGTAAAGGAAAAAAAAGGTCACATTTTTCTCAGAGTTGCCACAATCGTGTATATAAACTCTCAAAACTGTATGTGGGTAACCATAGGGAAATGGTTATTAACAGCTTCTTAGGATTATTTCTTGCTAGTTTAATATGAAGTGGAAACTTCGTTGCCTTAAACTACCTGCCTTTCACATTACAACATTTTCTTGGGTCATGGGTCATATCAGGAGCCTCTTCCTTGTTCCAGGGCAGGAAAGTGGCTCTTCCGAGAACCCCTACCGCACCGGCAGGGTGTCCTGGGTAACCCACGAGTGAAGGAAGCAGAGTAAAGTGTTTACAAAATGAGATTTGGTAATGATTTCTTCAATATCACAGCAAAAGCACAAGCAGTACAAGAAAAAGTTTATAAATTGGACTTCATCAAAATTTAAATGTGCATCAAAGGATGGCATCAAGAGGGTGAAAAGATATCTCCCAGACTGAACATATTAATAAAGTCTATAGGTGATAAGGTTTTATTATTCAGAATATCGAAATAACCCTTTCATCTCAACAAAAGTGCAAACAACCCAGTTTAAAAAAATGGGCAAAGGGCTTGAATAGATATTTCTCCAAAGATGAAATATAAGTGGCAATAAACACATGAGAAGATCCTCATCACTAATTACCAGGGAGAGGCAAATGAAATCCACAAGGTAATACCACTTCTACCCATTAAGATGGCTAGAATAAAACAACAAAAAAAGGGATGTGGAGAAACAGGAACCCTTGTCCACTTCCAGTGGGAATGTGAAATGGTGCTGTGGGAAAGAGCTGGTAGTTCCTCATAAAAGTTAAACATAGAATGACAGGACTCTACTGTTTCCCTCCTACCTATATCGAAACAGATACTCAAATAGGTTATGTGAATGTGCTTTGTAGCACTATTCAAAATAGCCAAAAAGTGGACATGTCCATCAACGGGATGAATATCACCAAACAGCAAATTTGTCCACCTGGCGCTAGCAGAGCCAAACACTGAACACCGCAAGAATTGCAGGGGAGAAAGACTGGCTGTTTTTATTATGAATGGTGCCACCCAGAACACAAAGCTGATGGTCAAAGGCCCTAAGTCCTTGAACTTTCACAGACAAGGGGTTCTATAGAGCCAAATCACCAGTCATAATGAGTGAGGGGTTTGGGGTCCTGGGTCTTGCTGACTGGTCGAATGAGGCAAGGACAGTACATCATCATTTTAGATCTCCAGGTCAGCATCAGTGTCCCTCAGTCTGGTTTAATGGGAACTTGGCCAGCAGTCATTCGACTCAGGAGCTGAAACACAACTTAGGCCATGACTTTATCTTTGGCTTAACAGAAACCCAAACTTTATGACACTTAGTGAAGGTATGGCCATTGTTTCTGGCTGCCTTAGGGGGTTAATGAGTAGTAAGGGAAAGGGCTAAGGTTTATAGGGCATGCTGGGAAGAAACTGAATAGAGGGCTGGGGCTATCTATTAAATCAAAATTAAACATTAAATCAAGACCCTTGGTTTCAGTAGGCGGTTTGCTTTGTGTGCTGAAAAACATCTTAACGCATGTTACTCAGTTATCGTGATATGCAGGGTTAAGAAGCTATGCACCTGTGACTTTTACTCATTGTATGCTATTATTTATGCTGTCTTGACTGTTTATTTTTTAAAGATTTTATTTATTTTTAGAAATGGGGAAAGGGAGGGAGAAAGAGAGGGAGAGAAACATCATTGTGAGAGAGAAACATCAATCAGTTGCTTAACGTACATACCCAGACCAGGGACCCAACCCGCAACCAAGGCATGTACCCCGACCAGGGATCGAACTGGTGAAGCAGTTGTGGCTTGACGCCCGACCAACTGAACCACACCAGTCAGGGCTTATGCACACTTTTAAGTGCAAAACTCAGTGAATTTTTTCCTCTTTTAATTCTTACCTGAGGATATATTTATTAATTTTTTTCTTTTAATTATTTTTATTACTCAAAAAAGCTTCATTCTTTATTTAGCTTTCTGACTCTGTGCTTGTGCCTTCAACACTTTCACAACAATTTCCCACTCCTCAATAAGGAAAGCACGCTTGATCCTGTCACAGACACATTTAGCACACACGGATCCACCACAGGCCCTGCTGACATGTTTTTTCGTTTTAGACAACCTCATTAGAACTTTAGGTCTCACAGCATGAACTCCACGAAGTCAGCCTGGGCACACACCACATGCAGATTTTGGTGCTTATATATTTATTAATTTTAAAGAGGAAGGAAGAGAGAGAGAGAGAAAGGGAGAGAGAGAGAGAGAAACATAGATCAAATGCCACCCCCCGCCCCCCACCGCACCAACCCCAACTGGGGATGGAACCCACAACCTAGGAATGTGTCCTGAGCTGGAATCAAGCCCGCAGCCTTTTGGTGTACAGGAGGATACTCCAATCAACTAAGCCACCTGGCTAGGGCAACTTGGTGGCTTTTTGTACATTCAAAAGCTGAGCAACACCACTATACTATCTGAATAAGGAAACATAAAGAATATTGACTAGGTGTTTCATCACCAAAAAGGATTTATTCTGGAAAAAAAATTCACAATGCAGTGCAGAGACATAGCAAGCCCCATGCATACACTGAACTCTGTGCCACGTTAGAGAGGTATTTATAGAGGAGAAAAAGGAAGCTAAGAGGCAGTTACAACCGTAGAGCTTTATTTTAAGCAGAGTTCGTTTTTCAGTTTTGGCTGTGTCATTGCGTGTCAGAACTTCAACATGTGAGACCTCCTCCCGTGAGCGGTCTCCTGGATGATCCCCTTCACAGATCCTCCCAAGTGATCATGTTCATTTAAAGTCAGTCAGTCTTGCCATGGCTGGCGTGGCTCAGTTGGTTGGATGGCCTTTTTGTAAACTGAAAGGTAGTGGGTTTAATTTCATCAGGGCACATACCTAGGTTGTGCCGGTCCAGGTGCATAGGAGAGGCAGCCGGTCAATGATTCTCACGATTCTTTCTTGCACCAAAGTTTACCCTTCCTCCATAGAAGTAGTGAAAGAATGTAAAAAATAAAGTCTGCCGATCTTCATCCAAATACTGTCCTTTACATTTCAAAATTCACAGGGACTAAAATCCTGATCTGAAGAAATTTCCTTTGCATTATAGAATGCATACCGGAGAATTCCAACATCACACACCTGTGGTTGTACTGAGACTAGGCCTGTAAATCAGCTGGGTCCACAGGTGTCCACTATCAGTGGAGACAAAGTACCTGGGGCCACGGGTTGCTGACCTCAGCCCCATTGTAGGGACGGGGCCTCACGGTGTCAAAGGTTACAAGCGAAATCCTATCTTGCCCGTGGTCCCGTCTAATCAACGGGGACAAATTCAGCGTGGCCTCGTCGCTATGGCGACCCTTGACCCTGGAGATCACAAGGTCCTTCAGTCGGGACCTGTACCTGCTCCTGACAAGAAAACATGCACAAGGAAACTGAGCCCGGTCCAGGAGGACAAGGTGGTGCCCCTGAGCTGCGGACAGACGCAGGGTCCGCCTACGTAGGAGCGGGCTCCGCTCACAGTCCAAGTCAAGCGCCGAAGGATGTCTCTGCAGGGAAGGCCTGAGACTCAATCGAAATTTCTGCGGAGTTTAGCCACGTGACCTCCGCCTCCGCCCATCACAGTGACTCTGTCCAATGAGGGCAGATGGAGGCGTGGCCCAGAACGAAAATTGGGAATATAGAGGCGGAGCCGAAGAACTGCCTGAACTAAGCAAGGGAAGAAGGGTTCTCAAACACTGTCCAATCACGGCCTGGTGGCGTGATAGGAGTTATATCCAATCAGAATCCTTAGACAGGAACAGCTTGGTGTTCCGTCCAGTCACATCCCAGGTGCCTGCAGCATTGTCCAATCTGTGGCTGGCGGGTACCGGGCATTCATCCCCGTTGGAAGCTGGCGCTTTGGCATCCGTCGTTGACATCTCTCTCCGCCGGCGGAGGCGCTCTTGCGTTTCTGTCCGGAGCGACCCTGGGTGTCCTGTCTCTCTCACCTTCCGGGGCTGCTGCGGAGCTACAGGGAAGACGACGCCCCGAGAAATAGCAGCGCGGCTGCGAGATGGTGAGGGCGCGGAACGGGCTAAGACCAGGCTGGGTTGGTTCGCACAGGCTGGGTTGGTTCGCACAGGTCGGATCCGGGTGGAAGAGGCGCGCGGCCAGTGTCTCCGCGACCCCTTTCCCTCCCGACCTGAGTTTCCTTTCTCGGTTTCGGGGTGGGTCCGAGGAAGGACCAGACGACCACCATCTCTGGCGGTCAGGGGCTGAGGGCGGGGTGGACGCGGAGTGGGAGGAATTGATCTGATTCTGACAGATACCATCCAATCCAGACTTGCTTCAAAGACTGCTGCTGTAGGGACAAGGCTTGGGTCTCACAGCTGTGCCCGCGTCTCAGCTCAGAAGCAGGCTTTTCGGTGGCGAGAGGGTGAGCGGAAGGCTGTGTGACAGCCGCCGTCTCTCTGGTCAGCGGGGCCTTGTCTGCTTCTCAGTGCTTGTTCAGACGAAGTGGGGACAATGGCTGGACTTGTCGAGAGAACAGAAGTCTAGTAAATCTTGGATGGGAAATTGTGATCACTTGGTCAAGCCTGTGAAATTTGAAAAATCTAAGCTTTGTAAGGAGAGACTTTCGTTCTAAAGAATTACCGCACTGGATAGGGAGAAGGCTGTGCGGTAGGGGGAACTCAGACCACGCCATCTGCAATTATCTCGAGAGTTGGGTTTTCTGAGTTTTGCTTTTATAGAGGGGAGTCAACAAAAGGAGGAAGGACCAGGTATGGTTGGGATGGCAGATCCTCATCCCATTTTGTTTTCAGGAGGGAGTCTGTGGGCTAAGAAGGCTGAGGACAGACCTACGTTCAGGGTCTGGGTTTAGGAGAGAAGCTGAACTAAAGTCTGGCCAACAAGCATTTGTACTGCGTGGACGAACAGTACAGCCAACTATTTAGGACTCAGAGAATTGGGATGTGGGATGTTTGCCTCTGGCTTTGTCATAGGTAAACATAGGAGACATCTGACAGTCCTGTTTAAGTCAGTGGTTCTTGCAGCGTGCCCTTTTCTAGAACAAATGGTTGGGGTGGTTCCTTTCACCTTCCAGGTATGTTTCCAGGAGAACAGGATCAGGGAGGGTTCAGCATTGTCACCTGATACCTGTGAGCAGCCTCCTCGGTATCCAGTTCAGCACCGAGAGCTTTCCCTTATTGCAGCCTCAGGTTTCAGCAGATGTAAAATGACTGAATGAATCCCTTTTGCCTCGTTTCTTCATGTTTGTGACGGTAGTTGTGTCTCAGGTCTTTTGTCCTGGCGACATGTTATTCCAGCACTTAACTAGAGATGTCTCTGAGGAAGAATATCTCAGATACAGAAAATGTCCTCTCTTTTATTAGAATTGTGGAGAAAACGCACACAGTTTCAGACCTTCATGGAAGGTCAGCGGAGATACAGATTAAAAAGACTCATAAAAATCATAGTGACCCTTCCATTCAGGGTGCAGTTTGTGAGACCCTGTGTGATCATGTTCCGCTTCCTGTGAATTGCTGATGTCAAAGATTAATGCAAATTTTGTGAATTGTGACCTGTGATGGTTGGTTTTGCATCATCCACAGAGGTCCTGGAGTTAAGCGTGATTTGTGCAAACTGAGTAAGACTGAAGATCATCAGCCTTAGGGAGTGAACCTTTGGATTTTACGGCTGGAGGGAAGTTGATGAATTTGAGTTAATTTGGGTCAGATCTCATGCTTACCTCCTTGGTGAGAGTTGAGGCCTTAGAGGGGGCGTTGTTCCCACAGTGAGGAGGGAAAGCTAGGTGTGTGGGGATCCAGAGTTTGGTTTTCCAGCGGGCTCAGGGTCCCCTTACTCCTTCCTTGGGTGGGTCCACCATGGGCTACCTGTCAGCAGGGTGAGTCCAGCCCCCAGCTCAGAAAGTCCTTGATCTTCTGACTTGGGTTCCCTTTTGTGTTGTGGGATGCAGGCTGCAGATCTGAGCTGGCTCACACTGGGCCACTCTTCCTTTTTTTTTTCTTCCTGGAAAGGATAGAAATTTCTATTCAGGTGACTTTGGGATCACCATTTTCACTCTGTATTGAAAGGAAACCAGAAAAGTTCCAGAAATTTTAATCTGCTCTAGAAATACAGCACAAGGCTTCCAGTTCCATCCCTGGGTCCTTGTTGCCACTCATCTAGTCCTTGACAATTGGTGACTGAGGTGGGTGGGGCGTCCAGGCTTTTGGGGAGAAGGAGACTGACTAAGTGGTATCTTTTACTATGTCATTTTCCTCCTGTCTCTGAACGTGGAACTGAAATTTTTTTTGAAAAAATAAATTTTTAATTACAGTTTACATTTGATATTATTTTGTATTACTTTCAGGTATACAGCATAGTAGTTAGACAATCATATAGTTTACAAACTGTTCCCCCTAGTATTTCTACTACCCAGCTGGCACCATACATAGTCATTACAATATTATTGACTGTGGTCCTTATGCTGTGCTGTACATCCCATGAGTACACATCTGTACTTCTCAGTCCCTCCACCTTTCCCCCATAATCCCTGTCCCCTCTTCTCTGGCAAACAGACTGTTCTCTGTATTTATGAGTCTGCTTCTGTTTTGTTCATTTATATTGTTCTTTAGATTCCACATGTAAGCGAAATCATGTGGTATTTGTCTTTCTCTTACTAACTTATTTCACTTAGCATAATAACTTCTAGGTCCATCTATGCTGTTGCACATGGTAAGATTTCATTCTTTTTATGGTTGAGTAATGTTCCATTATATATGTACTAGAGCTTTTTTATCCATGCATCTATTGATGGGTCCTTGAGTTACTTGCATAGCTTGGCTATTGTAAATAATGCTTCAATGAACATTAGGGGTACATCATGTTTTTAAGGCCTTTCAGTGTTTGCTTTTTTAAAAAAAGATTTTATTTATTTATCTTTAGAGGGGAAGGGTTAGGGAGAGAAATATCAATGTATGGTTGCCTCGTATGTGTCCCCTGCTGGGAACCAGCCTGCAACCAGGGCACCCAGGCATGTGCCCTGACTGGGAATCCAACCGGTATCCTTTAGTTCGGAGGCCCGTGCTCAATCCACTGAGTTACATCAGCCAGGGCTTCAGTGTTTGCTTTTAAAGCCTTACAGCTGATTGGGTAAGGCCCACGCACATTGTCCAGAGTCTTCCCCTGTCCTTAGTTAGAGTCAACTGATTGGAGACATTAACTGCATCTACAAAATGCCTTCACAGCAGCTCTGTGATTAGTGTTTAGTTGAACTGGGTACAATAACTCAGCCATGTTGATGTGTTAAACTAACCATCACATCTTCTCTGGGTTGAGAGCTGAAGAGCTGCTGAGGTTTCCAGAAGCAGAGACCTCTTTGCTACTAAGATTTTGTTCTTTTTAATGGTTGAGTAATATTCCATTATATATATGTACCACAGTTTTTTATTCACTTGTCTAGTGGTGGACACTTGGCTTGCATCCATAGCTTAGCTATTGTAATCGCACTGCGGTGAACACAGGGGTGCATATATTCTCTTGAATTTGTGTTTTGGGTTCCTTTGGATATATTCCCAGAAGTGGAATCACTAGGCAATAAGGCATTTCATTTTTAAGTTTTCGAGGAACTTTCACGCTTTTTTCCACCTTGGCTGTACCAGTCCGCATTCTCACCAACAGTGTACAGAGGTTCCCCTTCTCTCCACATCCTCGCCAGCACTTGTTTCTTGTGGGTTTATTGATGATGGCCTTTCTGACAGGGGTGAGGTGGTATCTCGTTGTGGTTTTAATTTGCATTTCTCTGATGATTAGTGACATTGGATGTCTTTTCACATCTGTTGGCCATCTGTATGTCCTTTGCGGAGAACTGTCTATTTAGATCCTTTGCCCATTTTTTAATTGGATTGTTTGCTCTTTTGGTGTTGAGTTGTATGAGTTCTATCTAAATTTTGGATATTAACCCCTTATCAGATGTATTACTGGTGATGAAATTACTTTTGGAATATTATACTTTAACCAGCACCCCTGCTATGATGAGTTATAAATTTAATAATTTGTCCGTAGGGTGGGGGGATTTCTAAGTACTAAATCTTATTACCTAATACTAGTTAAGTTTAGTGTTTTCACTTTGTAAATCTTTTCTCAGTCTCTTGTTTCTGTGGCCACGCTGGCTTGGCCTTCACAGGTGTGCGACTGTGTACATGCCCATCCTCTCCTTGTTCCAGATGTCAGAGGGAACAGTTGTAACGTTTCACTGCCACGTGGGAAGCTGGCTCTGGGCTTTGTGTAGACGCCTTTTCTTTCTGACTGCATGTGTTCCCCTCTCGTCTTTACGTTGTGTTGTCATCTGTGAGCAGTGACATGAGGCCAACATGTCCTCAGCTTCTATGAACTGGAAGCCTAGGTTTGCGTGTCTTTTTTTGTTTTTTTCTATCAGTGAGATAAATTATCAAACAATTCATATTTAATCCATCTTGCCTTTCTGGAATAAAATGAACTTGGTTTTGAGTTATGCTTTTTATACATTTATGTATCAGATGACTTTTAAAAAGCCTTTTGCCTTTATAGTTGTGAACATTGTTGCCTTTGAATGTGTTTTGAATTGTTCCTTTCTGGCCTTGGTAATACTCTGTTTTTTTCCTGTAATTTGGAATCATAGATTTTTTAATATTTGATACCTGGCCTAGGAACCATTTTTTAAAAAACTGGTATCTTATTTTAATTGTTATTCAAGTACAGTTTTCTGTCTTTTACTCCCATCCCAGTCCACCCCACCAGTGCTCCCCACCTCCCTCCCATTTCCACACCCTTAGTTTTTGTCCATGTGTCCTTTATACTTGTTCCTGTTATTCCTTCCCTTTTTCCCCTGAAATTCCCTCCCCTCTCCCCTCTGGTTACTGTCAGCCTGTTTTCTATTTCAATGTCTTTGGTTATATTTTGCTTGCTTGTTTGTTTTGTTGTTTAGGTTCTTGTTAAAGGTGAGATCATATGGTATTTGTCTTTTACCGCTGGCTTATTTCACTCAGCATAATGCTTTCTAGTTCCATCCATGCTGTTGCAAAGGGTAGGAGCTCCTTCTTTCTTTCTGCCACACAGAATTCCATTGTGTTTATGTACCATAGTTTTTTGATCCATTCATGTACTGATGGGCATCTAGTTTGCTTCCAACACTTGGCTATTGTCAATTGTGCTGCTATGAACATTGGGGTGCATAGGTTCTTTTGGATTGGTGTTTCAGGGTTCTTGGGATATAATCCTAGCAGTGGAATTGCTGGATCAAAAGGCAGTTCCATTTTTAGTTTTCTGAGAAAATTCCATACTGTTTTCCATAGTGGTTGTATCAGTCTGCAATCCCACCAACAGTGAACTAGGGTCCCCTTTTCTCCACAACCTCTCCAACACTTGTTGTTTGTTGCTTTGTTTATGATGGCCATTCTTACCGGTGTAAAGTGGTATCTCATTGTGGTTTTAATTTGTATTTCTCTGATGGCTAGCGATATTGAGCATCTTTTCATGTGTCTCTGAATTCTCTGTATGTCCTCCTTGGAGAAATGTCTGTCCAAGTTCTTGGCCCATTTTTTAATTGGGTTGCTTGTCTTCTTGGAGTGGAGTTGTGTAAATTCTTTGTATATTTTGGCGATTAAACCCTTGTCTGAGGTATCATTGGCAAATGTTGTCCCATATAGTTGGTTCTCTTTTTATTTTAATGCTGTTTTCTTTAGCTGTGCAGAAGCTTTTTATTTTGATGAGATCCCATTTGTTTATTCTTTCCTTTATATCCCTTGCTCTGGGGGACATATCAGTAAAAATGTTGCTGCGTGAGATATCTGATATTTTCCTGCCTATGTTCTCCTCTAGGATTTTAATGGTGTCACGGCTTATATTTAAGTCTTTTATCCATCTTGAATTTATTTTTGTGTATGGTGTAAGTTGGTGCTCGAGTTTCATGTTTTTGCACGTAGCTGTCCAGTTCTCCCAACACCATTTGTTAAAGAGACTATTTTTACTCCATTTTATGGTATTGCCCCCTTTGTCAAATATTAACTGACCGTAGAGACTTGGGTTTATTTCTGGGCTCTCTGTTCTGTTCCATTGGTCTATGTACCTGTTTTTATGCCAGTACCAGGCTGTTTTGATTACAGTGGCCTTGTAATACAGTTTGGTATCAGGTATTGTGATCCCTCCTACTTTGTTCTTCTCAAAGTTGCAGCTGCTGTTCGGGGTC
>PVKM010038084.1:0-14223 GCA_004027735.1 Carollia perspicillata
TCCTAATCCTAACCCTAAGGATAAACCTAGCCCTGGCTCTAAATCTAAACCTAACCCTAACCCTAACCCTTCCCCTAGACACAGCCCTAGCCATAGCCTTAGCTCTAGCCCTAAGCCTAAACATAAACCTAAACCACGACCTAAACCTAGCACTAACCCTAGCGCTAAACCTACTACTAGTCCTAGCCTTGGCCCTACCCTTAGGCCTATACGTAACCGTGAACCTAACCCTAAACCTAACCCTAACCCTAACCCTAACTGTAACCCTAACCCTAACACTAACCCTAACTCTAACCGTAACCCTAAACCTAACCCTAACCCTAACCCTAAACCTAACCCTAACCCTAACACAAACCGTAAACCTAAACCTACCCTAAAGATAATCCTAACTGTAACACTAACACTAACCCTAACCCTAAACATAACACTAACCATAACCCTAGACTTAGGCCTATACCTAAACCTAACCCTAACCCTAACACTAATCCTGCCCCTTGCCATAGCCCTAGCCAAAGCCCTAGCTCTAGCCCTAAGCCTAAACATAAACTTAACCCACGACCTAAACCTAGCACTAACCCTAGTGCTAAACCTAATCCTAGCCCTAGACTTGGCCCTACCCTTAAGCCTATACATAACCTTGATCCTAACCCTAAACCTAACCCTTACCCTAACCTTAACCCTAAACCTAACTCTAAACCTAAACATACCCGTAACACTAACCCTAACACTAACCCCAAACCTAAACGTACACTAACGATAACCCTAAACGTAACACTAACGCTAACTCTAACCCTAAACATAACACTAACCATAACCCTAGCCTTAGGCCTATACCTAAACCTAACCCTAACCCTAACACTAATCCTGCCCCTAGCCATAGCCGTAGGCATAGGCCTAACTCTAGCCTTAAGCCTAACCATAAACATAACCCTCACCTAAACCCAAACCTAACCCTAGTCCTAAACCTAATCCTAGCCCTAGTTTTATCCTAGCCTTAAGCCTATATCTAATCCTAACCCGAACCCTAACCCTAACCCTACTTTATCCATAAAACTAAACCTGACCATAAACCTAACTCTAATTCTAAACTTAACCGTAACCCTAAATTTAAACCTAGCCCAACCTTAAACAAGGCCCTAGCCCGAGGCCTAACCATAACTGAAACCTAAAGCTAAGCGTGACCAAAACCCTAGCCCTAGCACTAACAGTAACTGTAACCATAACCCTAACCCTAACCCTAACAATAACCTTAACGCTAACCGTAACCCTAACCTCAGCCATAACCATAACCCTAAAGGTAACTCTAACCCTAACCCTAACATAACCCTAAACATAACCCTAGACTTAAGCCTATACCTAACTTAACCCTAACCCTAATTCTAAACCTAACCGTAACCCTTCCGCCAGCCACAACCATAGCCATAGCCCTAGCTCTAGCCCTAAGCCTAATCATAAACCTAACCCACGACCTAAACCTAGCCGTAACCCTAGCCCTAAACCTAATCCTAGCCCTAGCCTTTACCCTAGCCTTAAGCCTATACCTAAACCTAAACCTAACCCTAACCCTAACTCTAACCCTAAACCTTCCCCTAGCCATAGCCCTAGCCATAGCACTAGCTCTAGACCTAACCTCACCACAAACCTAACCCACGACCTAAACCTAGCCCTAACCATAGCCCTAAACCTAATCCTAGCCTTAGCCTTAACCCTAGCTTAAGCCTACACCTAACCCTAACGCTAACCCAAAGCCAAACCGTAACACTAACCCTAACTCTAACTCTAACTCTAACTTTAACCCAAAAGCTAACCCTAAACCTAACACTAACCATAACACTACTCTAATCCTAACCCTAACTCTAACCCTAACTCTAACTCGAACCATAACTCCTCCCTTAAGTCTATACCTAAATCTAACCCTAACCCTAAACCTAACCTTAACCCTAACCCTAATACTGACCTGAGCCCTAACCCTAGCACTTAACACAATGGTAACCCTCACCCTAACCCTAACCTTCCCACTAATCCTAACATAGACCTCACTTTAGACCTAGCCCTAGCCCAATTCCTAAACCTACCACTACCCCTAATCCTAACTCTAAGGATAAACTTAGCCCTGGCTCTATATCTAAACATAACCCTAACCCTAACCCTTCCCCTAGCCACAGCCCTAGCCATAGCCCTAGCTCTAGCCCTAAGCCTAACGATTAACCTAACCCACGTAAGAAACCAAGCACTAACACTAGCGCTAAACCTAATATTAGCCCTAGCTTTGGCCCTAGCCTTAAGCCTTTACATAACTATGACCCTAACGCTAAACCTAAGCCTAACCCTTATCCTAACCCTAACCCTAAGCTTAACCCTAAACCTAACTCTAACGCTAACCATAACCCTAATACTATCCCTAACCCTAAACCTACCCTAAACATAACCCTAAATGTAACACTAACCCTATCCCTAACCATAAACATAACCTTAACCATAACCCCAGCCTTAATCCTATACCTAACCCTAACCCTAACCATAACCCTAACTCTAAACCTAACCCTAAACCTAACCTTAACACTAACCCTTCCTTTTGCCTTAGCCCGAGCCATAGGCCTAACTCTAGCCCTAAGCCAAAGCATAAACCTAACACACACCTAAACCTAGCCCTAACCCTAATCCTAAACCTAATCCTACCCTATTTTTTACCCTAGGCTTAAGCCTATATCTAACATTAACCCTAACCCTAACCCTATACTTAAAACTAAACCTGACCCTAAACCTAAACTGAATTCTAACCTTAACCGTAACGCTAAACTTAATTCTAACCAAAACCCTAAATAAGGCCCTAGCCCAACCCCTAAACATAACCGAAACTCTTACCCTACCCCTAAAGCCAACACTTACCAAAACCCTACCCCTAGCCCAAACCTTAACCGTAACCACAAACTTAACCCTAACCATAACCCTAACCGTAACACTAACCCTAACCCTAACCATAACCCTAAACATAACCCTAGCATTAAGCCAATACCTAACCCTAACCCTAACCCTAAACCTCAACCTAACCCTTCTGCTAGACATATGCCTAGACATTGCCCTAGCTCTAGACCTCAGCATAACCATAAACCTAACCCAGGACCTTAACCTAGACCTAAACCTAGCCCTTAACCTAATCCTAGCCCTAGCCTTGTTCCTAGCCTTAAGCCTATACCTAACCCTAACCCTAATCCTAACCCTAAACCTACCACTAACCCTAAATATAAACCTAACCCTAACCCTAACTTAACCCGAACCCTAACTGAGGCCCTAGCCCTAGGCCTAACCATAAGCCAAACCCTAACCCTAACCGTAAACCTAACCCTAAACAAAACCCTAGCCCTAACCCTAACCATAACCGTAACTGTAAACGTAACCCTAAACATAACCCTAACCATAACCCTAACACTAAACCTAACCCTAACTGTAACAGTAACTATACACTAACCATAACAATAGCCTTAAGGCTATACCTAACCCTAACCTAACCATAAACCTAATCCTAACCAAAATCTTAGCCCTAACGCTAACCATAACCATAACCGTAACACTAACCCTAAACCTAACCCTAACCATAATCTTAACAGTTACACTAAACATAACCCTAACTCTAACTATAACTCTAAACATAACACTAGCCTTAAACCTATACCTAACTCTAACCCTAAACCTAATCCCAACCCTTCCGCTAGCCATAGATCTAGCCATAGCTCTAGCTCTAGCCCTAACCTAAACATAAACCTAACCCACGACCTAAACCTAGCCATAAACTTAGCCCTAAACCTTATCCTAGCCCTAGCCTTAAACCTAGCCTTAAGCCTATACCTAACCCTAATCCTAATACTAAACCAAACCCTAACACAAACCCTAACACTAATCCTAAACCTAAACCAAACCCTAAACCTAAACCTAACCGTACACAAACCTTAACCCTAATTCTAATTCTAACTGAAGCCCTAGCCCAAGCCATAACCATACCGAACCCCTAACCCTACACAAAACCTAACCGTAACCAAAGCTCTAGTCCTAGACCTAACCATAACCGTAATCGAAACACTAACCCTAACTCTAACTCTAACCCTAAACATAACACTAAACCTAACCCTTACCCTAACTGAAGCCATAGCCCTAGCCCTAACCATAACCGAAACACTAACCGCATCACTAACCCTATCATTACACCTAACCATAACCCTAACCATAACACTAACCATAAGCCTATACCTAACACTAACCCTAACCCTAACCTTAAACCTAACCCTAACCCTAACACTTACTCTAAACTTAACAATCACCACAAAATTAAACCTAACCCTAACCCTAACCATAACACTAACCCTAACCTTAACCCTAACAGAAGCCCTAGCCCTAGCCCTAACACTAACCGTAACCCTAAACCTAACCGTAACCCTAACCCTAACCCTAACTCTAACACTAACACTAACCCTAACATTAAACCTAACCCTAACCCTAACCCTCACAGTAACACAAACCTAAACCTAAACCTAACCCTAAATGAAGGCCTAGCCCTAGCCAAAACCATATCCGTAACCATTACCCTATCTATAACCCTAACCAAACCCTAGCCCTAGCCCTAATGATAACCGTAACCCTAACACTAACCTTACCCTAACCATAACCATAACACTAACAGTAACACTAACCCTAAACATAACATTAACCATAATCCTAACCATAACAATAACTCTAACTAAATCCCTAGCTCTAAACCTAACCATAACAGTAACCCTAACCCAAACACTAACCCTAACCTAAACTTAACCATAAAACTAACCCTAACCCTAACCATAAAAATAACCCTAACCCTAACCATAAACCTAGCCTTAAGCGTATACCTAACCCTAACCATAACACTAACCCTAAACCTAACCTTAACCCTAGTCCTACCACTAAACCTAACCCTAACCCTAACCATAACCATAACCATTATCCTAAACCTAACCCTAACACTAACCAAAGACCTTGCCTTAGCCCTAGCGATAACCGTAACCATATCCCTAACACTAACCTAACCCTTAGCCCTACCACTAACCATAACCGTAACCTAAACCCTAAACCTAAACTTAACCACAACCCTAACCGCAACTCTAACCCTAACTCTTACCAAAACCCTAACTCTAAATGAAGCCCTAGCCGTAACACTAAACATAACCGTAACCCTAACCCTCACCCTAAACCTAACCAATGCCCTAGACCTAGGCCTAACATAACCGTATCCATAACACTGACCCTAACCTAAACAGAACCATAACCCTAACCATAACACTAACCCTAAACCTGAGCCTAAGCCGAATCCTACCTAGAAACCTAACCAAAACCCTAGCCTTAATTGTATACCTAACACTAACCGTAATGCTCACCGTAACCGTAACCCAAAATGAAGCCCGAGCCCTAACCCTAACCATAACCATAACCCTAAACCTAACATTAACACAACCCCTAAATCTAACCGAAGCCCTAGCCCTTACCCTAACCATAAACGTAACCCAAATCCTAACCCTAACCCTAACCTTCCCAATAATCTTACCATAGTCCTCACTTTGGACCGAGCCTTAGATCTATCCCTAAAACTACTACTACCCCTAAACCTAACCCTAAAAATAAACATAGCCATAGCTCTAAATCTAACCCTAACCGTAAACCTAACCATTCCCCTAGCCATAGCCCTAGACATAGACCTAAATCTAGCCCTAAGCCTAACCATAAACACAACCCATGACCTAAACCTAGCCCTAAAACTAATTCTATCCTTAGGCTTGACCCTAGTCTTAGCCTATACCAAAACTTAACCCTAGCCCTAACCCTAAGCCTAACCCTAACCGTAACACTAACATTAAACCTAAACCTAACCTTAGCCAAACCCTAAATCTAACCGTGAAACTACCCCTAATCTTACCCCTAAACCTAACCGAAGCCTTAGCCCTAGCCCTAAACATAACTATAACCCTAACACTAACCCTAACCCTAACCCTTACCAGAATCCTAGGGCAAGCCCTAACCATAACTGTAACCGTAACCCTAAACCTAAACCTAACACTAACCATAACCCTAACCATAGCACTAACCCTAAACTAACTCTAACCCTAAATTTCACCCTACCACTAAACCTAACCCTCACCCTAACCATAACCATAACCCTAACCGTAAAACTAAACCTAACCCTAAACCTAACCCTTACCCTAAATGAAGCTCTAGCCCTAAACCTAACCATAACAGTAACCCTAACCCAAACACTATCCCTAACCTAAACTTAACCATAAAACTAACCCTAAACCTAACCATAAATATAACCCTAACCCTAACCATAAACCTAGGCTTAAGCGTATACCTAACCCTAACCATAACACTAATCCTAAACCTAACCTTAACCCTAGTCCTACCACTAAACCTAACCCTAACCTAACAATAACCATAACCATTATCCTAAATCTAACCCTAACACTAAACAAAGACCTTGCTTTAGCCCTAGCGATAACCGTAACCGTAACCCTAACACTAACCTAACCTTTAGCCCTAACACTAACCATAACTGTAACCTAAACCCTAACCCTAAACTTATCCGCAACCCTAACGGAAACACTAACCCTAACTCTTACCAAAACCCTAAATCTAAATGAAGCCCTAGCCGTAACACTAAACATAACCGTAACCCTAACCCTCACCCTAAACCTAAACAAAGCCCTTGCCCTAGGCCTAAACATAACCGTATCCATAACCCTAACCCTAACCTAAACATAAACAACCCTAACCATAACACTAACCCTAACCCTAAGCCTAAGCCTAACCCCACCTATAACCCTAACCAAAACCATAGCCTTAAGTGTATACCTAACCCTAACCCTAACCCTAACCGTAACCCTAACCCTAACCCTAACCCTAAATGAAGCCCTAGCCCTAAACCTAACCATATCCATAAGCCTAAAGCTAACATTAACACTACCCCTAAATCTAACCAAAGCCCTAGCCCTTGCCCTAACCATAAACGTAACCCAAATCACAACCCTAACCCTAACCTTCCCATTTATCTTACCATAGTCCTCACTTTAGACCTAGCCTTAGCTCTATCCCTAAAACTACACTACCCCTAAAACTAACCCTAAAAATAAACATAGCCATAGCTCTAAATATAAACCTAACTGTAAACCTAACCATTCCGCTAGCCATAGCCCTAGACATAGCCCTAACTCTAGACTTAAGCCTAACCATAAACCCAACCCATGACCTAAACCTAGCCCTACAACTAATTCTATCCTTAGACTTGACCCTAGTCTTAGCCTATACCTAACCATAACCCTAGCCCTAACCCTAACCCTAAACATAACCCTAACACAAAACCTAAAACTTACCCTAAGCCTTACCCTAAATCTAACCATGAAACTACCCCTAACCTTAGCCCTAAACCCAACCAAAGCCTTACCTCTAGTCCTAAACATAACTGTAACCCAAACCCTAACCCTCATCCTAACCCTTACCAGAGTCCCAAGGCAAGCCCTAACCATAACTGTAACTGTAACCCTAAACCTAAACCTAACACTAACCATAACCCTAACAGTAACACTAACCCTAACCTAACCCTAACCCTAAATTTAAACCTACCACTAAACCTAACCCTCACCCTAACCATAACCATAATCCTAACCGTAACACTAACCCAAACCCTAAACCTAACCCTTACCCTAAATTAAGCCCTAGCCCTAACCCTAACCATAACAGTAACCCTAACCCAAACACTAACCCTAACCTAAACTTAACCATAAAACTAACCCTAACCCTAACCATAAATATAACCATAACCCTAACCATAAATCTGGGCTTAAGCGTATACCCAACCGTAACCATAACACTAACCCTAAACCTAACCTTAACCCTAGACCTACCACTAAAACTAACCCTAACCCTAACAATAACCATAACCATTATCTTAAACCTAACCCTAACACTAACCAAAGACCTTTCCTTAGCCCTAGAGATAACTGTAACCGTAACCCTAAGACAAACCTAACCCTTAGCCCTAACACTAACAATAACCGTAACCTAAACCCTAACCCTAAACTTAACCACAACCCTAACCGCAACACTAACCCTAACTCTAACCAAAACCCTAACTCTAAATGAAATCCCTAGCCATAACACTAAGCATAACCGTAACCCTAACCCCCACCCTAAACCTAACAAAAGCCCTAGCCCTAGGCCTAAACATAAACCTAACCCTAACCTAAACATAACCGTAACCCTAACCATAACACTAACCCTAACCCTAACCCTAAGCCTAAACCTACCCATGACCCTAACCAAAACCCTAGCCTTAAGTGTATACCTATCCCTAACACTAATCCTCACCATAACAGTAACAATAAATGAAGCCCTAGCCCTAACCCTAACCATAACCATAACCCTAAACCTAACATTAACACTACCGCTAAATCTAACCGAAGCCCTAGCCCTTGCCCTTACCATAAACGTAACCCAAATCCTAACCCTAAACCTAACCTTCCCACTAATCTTACCATAGTCCTCACTTTAGACCTAGCCTTAGCTCTGTCCCTAAAACTACCACTACCCCTAAACCTAACCCTAAAAATAAACATAGCCATGCTATAAATCTCACCCTAACCGTAAACCTAACCATTCCCCTAGCCATAGCCCTAGACATAACCCTAACTCTAGTCCTAAGCGTAACCATGAACCCAACCCATGACCTAAACCTAGCCCTAAAACTAATTCTATCCTTAGACTTGACCCTAGTCTTAGCCTATACCTAACCCTAACCCTAGCTCTAACCCTAACCTAACCGTAACCCTAACACTAAACCTGAATCTAACCCTAAGCCTAACCCTAAATCTAACTGTGAAACTACCCCTAACCTTACCCCTAAACCTAACTGAAGCCTTAGCCCTAGCCCTAAACATAAAGGTAACCCTAACCCTACCCCTAACACTAACCCTAACCCTTACCAGAGTCCTAGGGCAACCCCTAACCATAACCATAATCGTAACCCTAAACCTAAACCTAACACTAACCATAACCCTAAGCGTAACACTAACCCTAACCTAACCCTAACCCTAAATTTAAACCTACCACTAAACCTAACCCTCACCCTAACCATAACCATAACTATTATCCTAAACCTAACCCTAACACTAAGCAAAGACATTGCCTTAGCCCTAGCGATAACCGTAACCGTAACCCTAACACAAACCTAACCCTTAGCCCTACCACTAAGCATAATTTTAACCTAAACCCTAACCCTAAACTTAACCACAACCCTAACCGCAACACTAAGCTTAACTCTAACCAAAACCCTAACTCCAAATGAAGCCCTAGCCGTAACACTAAACATAACTGTAACCCTAACCCTCACCCTAAACCTAACCAAAGCCCTAGGCCTAGGCCTAAACATAACCGTATCTATAAGCCTAACCCTAACCTAAACATAACCATAACCCTAACCATAAACATAACCCTAACCCTAACCCTAAGCCTAACACTACCTATAAACCTATCCCAAACCCTAGCCTTAAGCGTATACCTAACCCTAACCATAAACCTAACCGTAACCCTAACCCTAATCCTAACCCTAAATGAAGCCCTAGCACTAACCCTAACCCTAACGATAACCCTAACCCTAAATCTAAACCTAATGCTACCACTCACCGTAACCCTAAACCTAAACCTAACCATAACCCTAATTGTAAACCTAACCCTAACCTGAACCCTAACCCTGAGCGTAAAACTAACCCTAACCCTAAACCTAACCCTAAACTTAACCGAAGCCCAAGCCCTAGCCCTAACACTAATCCTAACCCTAACCATAAACATAAAGCTAACCAAAACTCTAGCCTTAAGCATATGCCTAACTCTAACCCTTACCATAATCCTAGCCTTAAACCTAGCCCTAAACCTAACCGAAGCCCATGCCCTAGCCCTAACCAAACCATAACCATAATCCAAACCCTAACCCTAATCCAAACCTTCCCACTAATGTTACCATAGTCCTCACTTTAGACCTAGCCCTAGCCCTATCCCTAAAACTAACACTACGCCTAAACCTAACCATAAGAATAAACCTAGCCATAGCTCTAAATCTAAACCTACCCCTAACCCTAACCCTAACCCTTTCTCTAGCCATAGCCATAGCCATAGCCCTAGCTCTAGCCCTAAGCCTAACAATAACCCTATACACGACCTAAATCGAGCCCTTACACTAGCCCTAAAACTAATCCTATCCCTAGCCTTGATACTAACCTTAGACTACACCTAACCCTTACCATAACCCTAACCCTAATTCTAACCCTTACACTAAACCTAAACTTAAACCTAACATTAACCCAAAATCTAACTGTAACACTACACCTAAACCTAACGCTAACCCTAACTGAAGCCCTAGCCCTAGACCTAACCAGAACCGTAACCGTAACCCTAACCCTAACCCTAATGCTAAACCTACAACTAACCCTAAACCTAACCTAAACCTAACCCTAACCTTAAACCTAACCAAGCCCTGGCGATAGCCCTAATGATAACCATAACTATAACCCTAAACCTAACCCTAACTTTAACCTAAGCCGTAGCCCTAGCCCTAAACATAACCTCAACCCTAAAATTAACCTTAAACCTTAAACCTAACCATAACCATAACCATAACCCTAAACTTAACCATAACCCTAACCAGAACCCTAGACTTAAGCATATACCTAACCCAAACGGTAAAACTAACCCTTACCCTACCACTAACCCTTACCCTAAACCTAACACTAACCCTAACCGTAACCGCAACCTTAACCGTAAATAAGCCTAACACTACAGAAAGCCCTAGCTCTTACCCTAGCCATAACCATAACCCTAACGCTAACCAAATCCCTAGCCCTAGCCCTAAAAATAACCGTAACGGTAAACCTAACTCTAAACCTAACCTTAAAACTCACCGTAACACTAACCCTAACCCTAACCCAAAATGAAGCCCTAGCCCTAACCCTAACCATAACAGTAACCTTAACCCTAACACTAACCCTAACCTAAATTTAACCATAAACCTAACCCTAACCCTAACGATAAATATAACCATAGCCCTAACCATAAACCTAGGCTTAAGCGTGTATCTAACCCTAACCATAACATTAACCCTAAACCTAACCTCAACCCTAGTCCTATCACTAAACCTAACCCTAACCCTAACCATAACACTAACCCTAACCCTAACCCTAAGCTTAACCCCACCTATAACCCTAACCAAAACCCTAGCCTTAAGTGTATACCTAACCCTAACCCTAATCCTAACCGTAACCCTAACCCTAACCGTAAATGAAGTCCTAGCCCTAACCCTAACCATAATCGTATCCCTAAACCTAACATTAACACTACCCCTAAATCTAACCGAAGCCCTAGCCCTTGCCCTAAACATAAACGTAACCCAAAACCTAACCCTAACCTTAACCTTCCCACTAATCTTACCATAGTCCTCACTTTAGACCTAGCCTTAGCTCTATCCCTAAAACTACTACTACCCCTAAACCTAACCCTAAAAATAAACATAGCCATAGCTCTAAATCTAACCCTAACCGTAAACCTAACCATTGCCCTAGCCATAGCCCTAGACATAGAACTAAATCTAGCCCTAAGCCTAACCATAAACCCAACCCATGACCTAAACCTAGCCCTAAAACTAATTCTATACTTAGGCTGGACCCTAGTCTTAGCCTATACCAAACCCTAACCCTAGCCCTAACCCTAAGCCTAACCCTAACTGTAACACTAACACTCAACCTAAACCTAACCTTAGCCAAACCCTAAATCTAACCGTGAAACTACCCCTAATCTTACCCCTAAACCTAACCGAAGCCTTAGCCCTAGCCCTAAACATAACTGTAACCCTAACACTAACCCTAACCCTAACCCTTACCAAAATCCTAGGGCAAACACTAACCATAACTGTAACCGTAACCATAAACCTAAACCTAACAATAACCATAACCCTAACCATAACACTAACCCTAAACTAACTCTAACCATAATTTCACCCTTGCACTAAACCTAACACTCACCCTAACCATAACCATAACCCTAACCGTAAAACTAAACCTAACCCTAAACCTAACCCTTGCCCTAAATGAAGCTCTAGCCCTAAACCTAACCATAACAGTAACCCTAACCCAAACACTAACCCTAACCTAAACTTAACCATAAAACTAACCCTAACCATAACCATAAATATAACAATAACCCTAACCATAAACCTAGGCTTAAGCGTATACCTAACCCTAACCATAACACTAAACCTAAACCTAACCTTAACCCTAGTCCTACCACTAAACCTAACCCTAACCCTAACAAAAACCATAACCATTATCCTAAATCTAACCCTAACACTAAACAAAGATCTTGCCTTAGCCCTAGCGATAACCGTAACCGTAACCCTAAAACTAACCTAACCCTTAGCCCTAACACTAACCATAACTGTAACCTAAACCCTAACCATAAACTTATCCGCAACCCTAACGGAAACACTAACCCTAACTCTTACCAAAACCCTAAATCTAAATGAAGCCCTAGCCATAACACTAAACATAACCGTAACCCTAACCCTCACCCTAAACCTAACCAAAGCCCTCGCCCTAGGCCTAAACATAATCGTATCCATAACCCTAACCCTAACCTAAACCTAACCATAAGCCTAACCATAACAATAACCCTAACCCTAAGCCTAAGCCTAACCCCACCTATAACCCTAACCAAAACCATAGCCTTAAGTGTATACATAACCCTAACCCTAACCCTAACCGTAAACCTAACCCTAACCCTAACCCTAAATGAAGACCTAGCGCTAACCCTAACCATATCCATAAGCCTAAAGCTAACATTAACACTACCCCTAAATCTAACCGAAGCACTAGCCCTTGCCCTAACCATAAACGTAACCCAAATCACATCCCTAACCCTAACCTTCCCATTAATCTTACCATAGTCCTAACTTTAGACCTAGCCTTAGCTCGATCCCTAAAACTACAATACCCCTAAACCTAACCCTAAAAATAAACATAGCCATAGCTCTAAATATAAACCTAACTGTAAACCTAACCATTCCCCTAGCCATAGCCCTAGACATAGCCCTAACTCTAGACTTAAGCCTAACCATAAACCAAACCCATGACCTAAACCTAGCCCTACAACTAATTCTATCCTTAGACTTGACCCTAGTTTTAGCCTATACCTAACCCTAACCCTAGCCCTAACCCTAACCCTAAACGTAACCCTAACACAAATCCTAAAACTTACCCTAAGCCTTAACCTAAATCTAACCGTGAAACTACCCCTAACCTTACCCCTAAACCTAACCAAAGCCTTACCCCTAGTCCTAAACATAACTGTAACCCAAACCCTAACCCTCATCCTAACCCTTACCAGAGTCCCAGGGCAAGCCCTAACCATAACTGTAACCGTAACCCTAAACCTAAACCTAACACTAACCATAACCCTAACCGTAACACTAACCCTAACCTAACCCTAACCCTAAATTTAAACCTACCACTAAACCTAACCCTCACCCTAACAATAACCATAATCCTAACCGTAACACTAACCCAAACCCTAAACCTAACACTTACCCTAAATTAAGCCCTAGCCCTAACCCTAACCATAACAGTAACCCTAACCCAAACACTAACCCTAACCTAAACTTAACAATAAAACTAACCCTAACCCTAACCATAAATATAACCATAACCCTAAACATAAATCTAGACTTAAGCGTATACCCAACCGTAACCATAACACTAACCCTAAACCTAACCTTAACCCTAGTCCTACCACTAAAACTAACCCTAACCCTAACAATAACCATAACCATTATCTTAAACCTAACCCTAACACTAACGAAAGACCTTGCTTTAGCCCTAGCGATAACCGTAACCGTAACCCTAACACAAACCTAACCCTTAGCCCTAACACTAACCATAACAGTAACCCTAACCCAAACACTAACCCTAACCTAAACTTAACCATTAAACTAACCCTAACCCTGACCATAAATATAACCATAACCCTAACCATAAACCTAGGCTTAAGCGTATACCTATCCCTAACCATAACACTAAACCTAAACCTAAACTTAACCCTAGTCCTACCAATAAACCTAACCATAACCCTAACCATAACCACAATCATTATCCTAAACCTAACCCTAAC
>PVKM010038085.1:0-14230 GCA_004027735.1 Carollia perspicillata
GTGAAAGGAATGTGGGAGCAAACCATATGAATACATTGAGAAAGATGTGTGCACATTCATGTAGGTGCATTTATACTTTGTGTGTTTCATAGACTAGAAAGTTTGTTTGTTGTGAAATGATCTCACCTTACCAAACAAGGTGAAATTGTTAGAAGACGAGGTTAGAAAGATAGATATATTAAAAATTATTTAGGGCCATTTAGGCATTGGCCAAGAGAGAGGGTTTGGTTCTTGACATGCTGAGCTCGTAATGCCTGTCTGATCGTAGTGAAAATGTGAAGCAGACACCTGAGGCACCATTCTGAAATTCAGGAGAGAGAGAGAGAGAGATGCCATGGCTCCACATGAAATTTGTGAATCACCATCGTGCTTATAGTGTTTAGACCAGATGGAGTCACTTTGGAAGTAAGTGTAGGAAGAGAACAGATGATGTTGGGGCCTGAGCCATGGGACACTTCGGTGTCTAGAGGATCTGGAAGAGGGTACATGAAGAAGTGAGTAGGGAGATGGAAAGAACTATGTCAGAAGCCAAGTGGAGAGGTGTTAGAAGGAAAAGGGAGTGGTTATTAGTCCTATACTTCCAGTAGATTAAGATGAAAGCTGATAATTTAGTGTAGGGTTTGACACCATAGAGATAACTAATAGTCTTGAAAATAATAGTTTCTGTGTGGTGGAGAGAAATGGGAGAAAAGAAAATGAAAACATTAAGTAGAGCTACCAGTAACTTTTTTAGTAGCTTTACTCAAGTAAAGAGGAAAGAACAATGGGACAGTAACTAGAATGGGATATGAGAACATAAAAAGGAGTTTTCCCTTTAAGATGGGAGGTGTAATATCTTGAATGATGATGGCAACATCTAATAGAGACCAGATATTGATGATGCAGCAAAGAGGAGACACAAGAGAAGAGAAATCCTTGAACAGGAAAGAAGGGGGAGACCTGTGCAGAGTTGAGGGTTTGCTCTTAAACCAAAGGACAACAATTTCTTCCACCAGAGGAGGGATGGCAGAGCATGTGGTTTCAGATGCACTCAGTTAGATCGGTAGACCTGATGTTTGGATCTCCCGGAGACTGTATTCAAATTCCATCTATATTCTCAGAGCAATGAGGAGAAGGAAAAAAAAAATGATTTAGTTAGTTTTCTAGTAAGTACTAGGTGATCACATAGGGTTAATGATTATGCATTTAAATGAGACCAGTTAGCACAGTTCCTCATTTTTCCCCAGTTACATTTAGCTGCTTGGTATTGGTGATGAGTACGTATGAGGTTCTATTTCACTAGGGTTGGCATTTTTCACAGCCACTGCAACTTACACTGGGGCCAAGGAGTATCACAGAGTCTATACAAAGGAGAGATTCTCATGATGGGCCATGGATGTTCATAAGGGTAAGCAAGGAACTGAGGAATTAGACCTTGAACACTACACTTAACTTTAACTATATATTGGATACAATTTTTGAGAAAATCCTGACTCACGATGGTATATTGAGAGCAAGCACACTAGAACCCCCATAGTCACTCTGTTACACATGAATTCTCCATGTTTCTTACAGCTGAATTCCTACCTGTGATTCTGGACTCTTAAGTCAATGATATCATCTGAGATGAGGTAGGCATTTTTGATAAAGTCTTTCAAAAATGCATTTTACAAAAATATTTTTTTACAATTTTAAAGTCATTAGAATAATAAGTGTAACGGAACTTTCAGTATGTTTTCAAGTGCCATGTTTACCTCTAATGAGATATTTGCCTTGTTACACCTGTCTATCTATCAGATGTACTTCCTTGGCATCGGAATAGAAATAAAAAGCAAAAATTAAACAAACATCTTAT
This sequence comes from Carollia perspicillata, assembly GCA_004027735.1. Taxonomy (NCBI): domain Eukaryota; kingdom Metazoa; phylum Chordata; class Mammalia; order Chiroptera; family Phyllostomidae; genus Carollia; species Carollia perspicillata. The sequence continues at coordinate 1,835 of PVKM010038085.1, forward strand.
CTTCAAAGAGCTATATGGAACTGTTTTCTTTTTTTCTAATATGGGCCAAATCGTGCTATTGATTCCACATCCCCTTTTTTTCACAGCGAAACTAGTTTATTACAAGTTTCCCTTCATAGTGTATGTGAGGCATGGTTGCCCCCTTGTGGATTATTCTAGAACTACCAGCATGAATTTTTTCATTTTTAGTAGGAAAAAAAAAGACTGAAAATGAAAGTGCTGCGATCAGTGGACATTATTTTTAAAGAAATGTAGAGACTGACCAAAAGAAGTTTGGATATTTAACTCTCTTCTATTATTTTCAAAACTTGGGATTATGGTAGGGAGCACACTTTACATTTGAAAGATGATAGTCAAAGAAGTTAAAATTTTGATCTTTTTTAAAAATATAAGATTACAGAATTATGGAAGAAAGCTAGTCTCACTTTTATTTAATAATAAAATCCTAATGTTTATAAGTTAACTGAGAAGGGAAAAATAGCTTTTCTTAAATTAGTTTAAGTTTACATGAAAATAAACAAAGGAAAGCTTGCCTTTGGTTAATCTTTACCTGCTTCCTATAGAAGTATACAAGTTATGAGGAAGTCCAGTCTTAAGACTGTGTACATATCAGTGAGCTGACCTATCTTTAAGAGTTTTCTTTGACAATTAGGAAAAAAGTAATTTCAATGTGCTTACCTAAGCATTTATAACTTGGTCCCTTGGGAGCAAGAATATCTAATAATAATCATTCCTTCTTTTTATTTATGACTTCATTGAGCAACAAAAACAAAAACTACTGAGCTCTTGCTATGTAAATGGTGCTGTTTCAAGTTGAGGGGATAAGATTCAGTTTCTTTCCTTAAGAATTTTAATCTGATATAAAGACAAAGAATTGCAATACAATGTTAGAAATTTCACTGCAGAAGTTTGTGCATGATACAAATATGAGCAAAATATTTTAAGTTTATTTCAGAGGAATAGGTCAGGAAAGCTTCATAGAAGAGAGGGCCTGAGTGGTTTTGGGAGTCTTTAAACAGAAGTAGGAGATGGAATGAGAAGGCAAAGAAGTGTAGCCTTAGAGAGCTAGTGTGCACAGACATGGTCTTGTGGCTTAGTCACCTGTTCTTGGAGGCCTACTAAAGACACCAACTGAGAACTCCACATTTATCATCCTCCTCCTCCTCCTCCTCATCACTGTCATCATATTAACAATTAATGAGCGAATTCTTATTGCCAAGTAGTAAAATATGTTTTTTACCATATACCTTATGAGTTCAATATTATAATTTTTATAATTTTATACACACAAAAACGAAGGCTCAGAGACATAAACAATCTGCTAACATCTGGGTATGTGCACTTTCAACTCCATGCTCTGAATCTCTTTGCTTTACTGGCTGGGACAGTGTGCACATACAAAGAGCTCAAATATTGGTTGTTCTGTATATGATTACATAAAAGGTAGAGTGAAATAGTGTACTTTGATGTTTATGATGCAATTTGGTGAATGAATATAAAGTGCTAATAGAGGGATAATAAAAGTGAGAAATACTCAAAGAATAGAGAATAAACATTTATGTTAGGTATGTCTATTGGGAACAAAGAATCTTTTTGAATGTCTAACTTCTTCTACATAGCAGGATGTCATGTACATAAGACATTGTTTAGCAGCATCAATGGAGCACCCCTGGACCATGTCACAGGATAATGTTACAGATGCCCATTGTAAAGAAGTACATACTACAATCACTCTTTAAGGATGAAACCATTGAGGACTTCTATTTTACTTATCAACTGATGGATATGAATCATATTAGTCAGGTGAGGAATTATTGGTTGATTGGAAATTTTAAATTTGAATGTTTTACTGATTACAGAAAAATCCTTTCAAGTTTAAAAGATTACATTCAACAAATGAGTTATCATGCTGAAGAAAGTGGTCAGTGCAGTAAAGCATTTGGAATCTAAAATATATAAATAATGAAGGAACTGGCAATAGATGAGATGAGACAAGGTAAGACTAGCAGGGAATAAGATGGTGGCTCTTTTAAATAGAGTAAGTTTTAAACATACTCAGTTGATTCATAACAAAAGGAAAATGATGATTGTAGTGGAGACTTCCCATGTTTTTACTATTTGCACAAGTGCACATTGGGCTTTGCCTGTTTTTGTACATTGTATTTTTATGTTCATAAACACATGCACATTCATACACACATGTAGTTGGTATTGTACATTTAGTCTTGGTTTCCCTTCCATCCCAGCAGGAGAAACTGAGGAACTATTCCTCTAAAATAATACTATTATTAATGTCAGTACAGGCCATATTTTTTCCTTGGACATGAAGGCATGCTGGAAAAGTTTCACTGGTAACTGAAATAAGCTTTCAAAGTCTGATTCTACCTCCACTCTTCTGCAGTGTGCTATGTGATCGAAGCATGGAAAACAGAATCAGAGATCTGGGTTGAGTCTAAACTTGTTTCCCTTGAGGTTTGTTCCTTTGGCAAGTCATTTATCTCTCTAGGTCTCAATGTTTTTCACTTATAAATGAAGATATTAAAAGTATTGATATTCTGGGTTAATAAAAATGCATGCAAGTACTTCATCGGGCACTTAAAAAACTGATCAGTTAACATTGTCTCTGTATATAAGCCACATTTTATTGATTTTCTCATTATAAAGTATGGAAGTATATTTTACCTTAAAAATGAGCCTTAAGATTAATTATCTAATATTAATAAGACAATTTAAAATTTCCAAATATTATTTAATTTTAATTGCTTAGTACAAATGTATGCTTTGTATTCACTATCATGAATAAAAAACTTTTAATAAATATGTCAAATGAATAACTAAGACATTATTGTATTGAAAACTAAATCCTAAGGAGGTTCTTTGGTATAGTGAGGGATCAAAATTTTATACTGTTTTGGAACAAATGCTCTAGTTGTTCCATTTTTATATTTAAAGATTAACTTTCTATTTGCTTCCTAGTGTACAATTTTTGAATGGTCTAGAGTGAGACAAATTATTCTCTGGGTTGAAAAAAGGGACAAAGAGGCTCAATGTTGATGAAGAGGGGAAGACAAGGAAGAAGAGAGAAAGCTGGATTAGTTGCTCTTTCAAAAGATACTAGAACTTTCCATAGGAAAACTGAAACACACCTTTCTTCCTGAGATTTGAAAAAGAGAGATGCCCTACATTTACATATCTGGAGTATATCTTCTGTTTAAAAATGAACTGAGCTAATGACCTAAGGAGGAAGAAAAGAGTAAAAGAGGTTGTGAGGAAGTACTTTTTGTGGTGTTAAATAAAACTGATTCAAATGATTATCAACACCTAACAACTAAGAATGTCCCTTGGAAAAACTGGTCTATCTTTTACAAGAAAGGAGTAGAGTCCTAGTGAGTTATTTCCACAAAGTAGGGTGGCTTTACTAACTGCCTAAACTATACTTATTTATTTATTCATTTTTAATTTAATTTTTAAAGCTTTTTTATGTTTCAGTTACAGTTAACATACATTATTATATATTTCAAGTGTACACCCCAGTGATTAGACATTACATAACTTATTATATGATCATCTGATAAATCTCATACCAATCTGACACCATACAAGTTGTTAGAATAATACTGACTATTCCTATGGCTATTACATCTCCATGACTATTCTGTAATGACTAGTTTGTACTTCTTAATCCTTTCACCTTTTTGACCTATCCCCTCAAGAGCATTCCTATCTGGCATCTGTCAAAATGTTCTCTGTATCTATGAGTATATTTCTATTTTTCTTGTTTATTTTTTTAATTCAGTTGTTAGATATGTATTCTTTGCCATTTTATTGTTCATAGTTTTGATATTTTTTCTTCTTTTTAAAGATCCTTTAACATTTCATATAATACTGGTTCGGTGGTGATGAACTCCTTTAGTTTTTTGTTGTTTGGGAAGCTCTTTATCTGTCCTTCAATTCTAAATGATAGCTTTTCTGGGTAATCTTGGTTGTAGGTTTTTGCTTTTCATCATCTTAACTAATTCTTGCCAATTCCTTCTGGCCTGTAAAGTTCCTATTGAGAAATCAGCTGACAATCTTATGGGAGCTCCCTTGTAGGTAACTAACTGCTTTCCTTTTGCTGCTTTTAATATTTCTCTTTGTCTTTAATCTTTTGCATTTTAATTATGATATGTCTTGGTGTGGTCCTCTTTGGGTTCATCTTCTTTGGGACTGTCTGTTCTCCTTGGTCTTGTATGTCTATTTCATTCACCAAGTTAGGAAGTTTCTACCATTACTTTTTTTTCAAATAAGTTTTTAATTTCTTGCTCTTTTCCTTCTTCTGGCAAAACCATGATGCAAATATTGGTACACTCAAAGTTGTGTCCAAGGCTCCTTACACTGTCCTTATTTTTTTGGATTCTTTTTATTTTTGTTGTCTGATTGGATGTTTTTTTCTTCCTTATATTTCAAATCACTGATTTGATTCTTAGCTACATTTACTCTACTGTTGATTCCCTGTATATTGTTCTTCATTTCAATTAGTGTATCTTTTATTTCTGACTGATCCTTTTTATGTTTTTGAAGTTCTAAGTTTATTGAGAATCCTTATAACCAGTGTTTTGAACTCTGCACATAGTAGATTGCTTGTTTCCATTTTGCCTAGTTCTTTTTCTGGAGTTTTTTTTCTGTTACTTCATTTGGGACAGATTTCTTTGTCTCCTCATATTAGCAAGCCCCTTGTGTTTATTTCTGTGTATTAGGTTGCTGTATTAGCTGCTATATCTACTGGGCTTGGTAGAGTGGCTTAATGTAGTAGGTGTTCTGTAGGTCCAATGACACAGCCTCCCAATCCAATGACAATGACACAGCCTCCCAATCACCCAAGCTGAGCACTAAAGGTTTGTCCCCCACTCTGTGGGCTGTGTATAACCTCTTGTTGTAGTTGAGCCATGACTTACCTCCAGGCCAATCAGCTATAGGACTGGCTATGACCAGTGACTACCTACCTCTGAACACACTTACCTCCAAGCACAATGACTTCCACCACCATGGAGAACTAGCTTTGCTGGACCACACCTCACAGAACACGACTTGCTTCAGTAGTTTCTCTGGTGCCTGCTGAGTCTATCCCTTGATTGTGTTGCTCATGGTTGGGTAGTACTTCAATGTGTTCTGAAGCTGTTCACTGGATGTGTTGGCTATGGGTCTTCCTGCAAGGTACAAGCCAAGGTCAGCCACTGACTGTGCCCTGTCCATGGCCACATGGCACATGAAAAAGCTGTTTGCAGATGCTATGTGTGGTGGGCTTGGTACCCAGATGAGGTTAAGCTGTTAACCAACACCAGTTGCTGCTAGTGCTGAGCCTGGGGCCACTTTATGAGAGATATGTGGCACAGTGAAGCCAGATGATGCTTGTTTTGAGAGATTTTATAAAAACCTGAAGCATGAGACAAGATAGGCCAGTTGTATGGAAAAGACACTGGAAACAGCTTGGGTGGCTCACAATTTGGGTGTGTCCAGGTCTCAGGGAATCACTAGCATAAGGCACACAGGGATTTCCCAGATGTTGGAGATTCATATATGGCCTCTGTCTTCCAGTTTGGCTCTCTGTGTGTGGAGGGTTCATCAAAGAAACAAAGGCCTCTGCTAGCATTTCAGTCTGGAATAAAGTTACCTTCTATCCTCCTGCTCTTGCTCTGATGCTGGACAATTCAGTTCCTCCCTGTATGTCTCTGGTGACTTTCAAGCTGCTGCCTCCATGCTGGAACTCAGATGGAGTGAGTCACAGTAAGTCTGTGCATGGGTCTTTTATGAAGAACTGTCTGAGCCTCCAGAAGTTTCTGTCTTCCTCAGCCTCAATGCCTTCTGGTTTTTATAGCCGTAAGTTATGGGGACTTCTATTCCTGACACTGAAACCCTGGGCTGGAGGCCTGGTGAATGGCTTGGACCCTTCATTCTTAAAAGGGGACCTTCACAGTTGAGATAGCCTTCCTGAATTTTATCCATTACACATACATATGGGACTAGCCCCTTCTGCATCTCTGCTCCACCTACCAGTCTTCCTTTGGCTTCTTCTTCAATTCTCTAACTATAGGACTTCTGATAACCCAGATTTCAGGCAATTCTGAATGATAGGTGTTCTGTAGTTTATTTGTAATTTTGATGTGGTTGTGGGAGGAGGCAAGTACTGTCTGTGTTTACCTATGCTGCCATCTTGACCAGAATTCTAAATTATACTAATTTAAAGGTCTTGATCAAAGTCCATCATAATTTTTATAATATATGTAATTATATAAATGTTATATATAATTATACATATGTATATAACATTGACAAAAAATTCTACCTATACTCCTTTCATTAAGCTCCCTGTAGTAAAATACTTCCTTTTCTTTTTCCAGCTACTGAATGGTGATAGTTTTAATTGAAGTAAGAAAATTGATTGTTAATATAATAATACTCTTGAGGTATTTTGATGAGTATTAGAAAGTCAAATATAGGATTATGATTGCTCATTGACTTTCTTCAAAAGTCATTATCATTACTTATTAATAAAGCTCATATTTTCTAAGTATTGATTAGGTTCTATAACATTTAACTAGATTATATTAACAATTTTATAATTTTAAGAGTTAGAAGTTGATACTCTTTCCCATTATTGGCAAATATTTATTTTTAAAGTGTAATCAAATATAGTTTTATTTTAAATATATGGAACTTTTGAAATTATGTTTTGAGTAAATGACATTACATTTGATGATGGAGCTATTTTTCATTAATTTTGTTAGTTCTGTTTGTTCCAAATCATCCCCTTTACACTAAAAGGCATGGACTCTCCTTTCTATCTGTAAGAAGTGTAGAAATGTCCACTTTGGAAAGCTTAAGTTAGAGATAAAAAAAGTCTATCTTCAGAAACAGTATTATTTGGTCTGTTCCATGCAGCCTAATTTGCTAACACAGCTGAAGAATCAGAACTGTCCAGCATGACGTGAAGAACTATCTGGTATGGGTTTTCTGGGAGAGACATTTTCACTGCTAAGAGAGTGATGAGGGAAAGCTACCTTTCCTCACCCTTTGAACATCGTCATATCTGGATTGATGCCGGGAACTGCTGTTGTAATATTGCTCCAGCCTAAGGACAAAGTCATCATTGAAGATGACTCTATCAAATAAGAGTTCAGTTAGGAAAATCAAAAGAACCCTAAGTGTTCAGAGAGAGGGAGATTTGATGCAGGTAATTAACTACAAAGTCATTGGTAGGGATGACAGAAGGAATAGGGCAAGGTTGGGGAGTAATGGGAAGAAGAGTGTGTGTGGGGGCATGAAAATAATGCTACCAAGACATGATCTGCTTGGGGAGGAAAGGTGGCTAATCTCTCAAAGGAGAAGGGCCAAGAGCCTTTTCCTCAATGGGCTTTTACTGGGTTCGTTTTGCACAGAAATACAGGTAAAGCTCATTAATCACTGTCAGGTAGTAAGGGTCAAACAATAGATAGCAAAGAACTCTGGGGGCCTATTTTGGGTCAGGGTCAGACAGCTAAAGAGCTATAAAACTTGGAGGAGCAAACTCACTTCTTGCTTGGACCCTTATTTAATCGAGAACATTCTAAACAAAGCAGGCTTCACAGGATTTCACATATTCTTTCTTAAGCCTGGGGAACCCGCCCTTTCCAGCACAGGGCAGTACCCACTGCCAGCATTGTCTCAGGCTTAAATCAGGCAGGGGAAGTAAGGCATCCAAGAGATTAGGAGACTTCTTGCAGACAGAATGAGGACTCAGGCTATGTCAGAATAGCCAGGGAGTGAGGGTCCATCACTTCCTCTTTGCTGTAGCCTCCCGAGTCCTTCCTTGAGAGCCTCCCAAGTGATCATGTCTGGCTTATGTTGCCCCCCTTCTGAGGGGTCTTACCCATCATTGACTAACCAACCAAGCATTAGGGACCAGAGATGGATGAAGCAGTAGCAGTGTTCCTGCCAGGGAGATAAGCTTTTTCTCCTTAGTGGCTCAAAGTCCAAAGGTAGCTCACTCAGCCTTAGCCACGGGGTTGGGGCGGGAGGAGTAGGGGAGGGTGCAGTTACAACTCCTGAAACCAGACAGAACAGTTCCCAACAAGAGTGTGTCAGCACATAATCAGAAAGCTGCTCCTACCCTTGGGCTGAAGCCCTTGATCCTGAACTTGCCAGTCATTTACTGAAGGCAGTGCTGGTACCACAGAGTAAACTCAAGAGTCTGCACTACTGAACTTACTATTGAAAACCCCTCAAAGGCCAACAAAGCCTGAGACTTTCTGCATGGGGTACTGTCTTGCAATTACCTTCATGGATGTTGCTGCAGTGGGAAGCATCACCAGAAAAAATGAAAACCTTTCTTTCTCTTCCCATCTTCTAATTTCTCTTCAAGCTCTCCATTTACATGGGTACCTGGGAAATGTCATTTGAAGTTTTTGAGCCCTTGTGACACAGAGGACAAGACAGAGGTGATAATGGAGCTGAGAGTCGACAGAACAGTATATGAATGTCAGAGTGCAAAAATGGAAACAACTGCATTCTTTAATCATGTTGTTAACCAAATACGCCCATCAAATCAGAAGCCTGTCATATTTTTGGATTTCTTCTTAGGTGAAATAATTAATTTTCTTATTATTTAAGATAATTTGAATTCAGGTTTTTGTAATTTTTAGCTAAAACTATACTAAATTTGATATAGAAATATGTTAAAATATATAAGGTTGTGTTATATACATAATTTCCAAAATATCTTCAGCTGATGTTATGCATTTTCTATACCATTAATGTTATTCATACTGTTATTATTGTATTTTAAGGAGTTTAGATATCTTTTGGAGACAAATATTTTATAAAAACACATTATATAAACTTTATTTATTTGAAGAGTTTTATTATCTTGCCCCCCTCCTTTTTTCTTCTAGATAGGTACTGCAATGTGATTTTTGGACAACTTTAGGAAGTATCAACAGATTTTATATTAAATGAATTAATTTCTATACTGCAGTTTCCACAGTATCTTTAACAGGACTTGACACTTATCAGGAACTGTACAAATACCTGTGATTTAATAAAGAAATATATGAATGAATGACAAAAAACAGAGTGACCGAATATATGAGAGAAGGGCTCTCTATTTTGATATATTTGGGCCATGCTCTGTCCTCATTAATGGAATGAAAATGTAAACTTCCATCAGTTGACTACAGTCAGTTATGTATTTTATACATATTATGTATTTTAATTGCCAATCTTTTAAGGTTGGAAATATTATAACCACTGTATGGATGATGAAAATGAAGTTAAGACATATTATCAGCCCTTCCAACAAATGTTGAACAGCATGAGCAGGATGGATTCAAATTGAAGTTTCTTTGATTTCCAATAATTTTATTTTTTTTGTATTGAGAAAACTCTACATGATTACATTTATACAATGTTAAATTTATATCAGGTTTATATCATACTTTATTTATATTAAGATTTTTATTTTTATTAGGTCTATTATCATAGTTGGGTTTTATATTAGGATTGTCTCCTTATATTGACTTGCTTTTTAAAGATTTATTTATTTATTTTATATTTAGAGGGGAAGAGAAGGAGAGAAATGTCAATGTATGGTTGCCTCTCATGGGTCCCCTGCTGGGAACTGGCCTTCAACCCAGGCATGTGCTCTGACTGGGAATTGAACCTCAATCCTTTGGTTCGCAGGCCCGTGCTCAATCCACTGAGCCATACCAGCCAGGGTTTGACTTGCTTTTTAACAAGCACTTAAGCAGGTTTCTATTCAATGTGAAACTATTAAAAGAAAGTAAATCTCATAGTATTATTGTAGATAACTAATCTTTACCATCTTTCGTCTGATTATTTTTCCTTTATTATGCTATTATTTCAAAATATGCTTATCTATATTGATATATATTTGATTTAACTGTGTATTTTTAATACATTATGTTTTATTTCTACTTCTAATGAGCAGCCACAATATTGTTTAGATGCATAGGTGCCCTTCCTTACTTTAACTGCATTGAAAATAAATTTAAATTTAACTTAATGGAGCTTAGATTTTCCTGTAAAATCAAAATATAAATTTTAGAGACCAATCCTTACTTTATGTTTAAATGCTTGTCAATAGAACAAAAGAGCATCAATGAGTCTTTTACAGAACACATACATGCTTTATATCCTGAAGCAATAAGAGAACTCATTACTGTCTGGAAAAATAGATGAATAAAATCTCCTATTTATTGTTTTTCTGCCAAGTTCACTGGACCAGCAAAGTAAAAAATCTATAACAAATAATTGCACAAATCTTGGTTGATCCAAAGGAAAATAGAGTTTAATTTTTTTTTAAGATTTAATTTTATTTATTTTTAAAGAGGGGAAGGGAGAGAGAAAGAGAGGGAGAAAAACATCAATGTGTGGTTCCATCTCATGCATCCCCCCCTGGGGACCTGGCCAGCAACCCAGGCACGTGCTCTAAACTAGAAATTGAACTGGTAACCCTTTGGTTTGTAGGCCAGAACTCAATCTACTAAGCCACACCAGCCAAGGTGAGTTTAAACTTTCTATGAAACTACTTATTATGCCCTTTGATTATCAATAGTCTTATAAATTAAATACTTCTTGATGAATTTATGAAATAGGTTTTCAAAGTTTTATTGCCTCTATTATAAATAAGAGTCTTTTTATGATACAGAGGAAAGTAATATGAGGTCTTTCTGGAAAAATCTCTGCTATTGTTAATATAACAAGAAGAGTTAGTGCTACATCAATGTAACCTGGCAGCCAAGGACAGTGGGCTGGAGTGCACACGCATGAACAATGGCAACTTCACTGTACTAATTAATCGGTGAGGGTGGTAGATGCTGTTGAGTGAGCATGTATACTATGTTGCCTTTCCATTAAAATTTCCTGAGCAAGTAGAACAATAGGTCTGCATCAAATTTTGCATTAAGCTTGAACATTCCTCCATGGAAACAATTTAGATGATTCAGAAGCCCACAGCTATGGACAAATGATGATTGGCAAATTCTTCATGACAATATATCCACTCATGCATCATGTCTCAAACAGGGTTTTTTTTGAGAAACATCAAATCACTCAGGTGACTCAGTCCTCCTGAGCCAAGATTTTGGCACCCTGTGACTTCTGGCTTTTCCCCAAACTAAAATCACCAAAGAGGTTTCAGACCATCAGTGAGATTCAGGAAACTACAATGGGGTAGCTGATAGTGATTAGGAAAACTGTGTGAGGTCCCAAGGTGCCTATTTTGAAGGGGACTGAGGCCTCATTGTCCTGTGTACAATGTTTCTTGTATCTTGTCTTTTCAATAAATGTCTCTATTTTCCATATTCATTGCTGAATATCTTCTGGACAGATCTTGTATATTCACAAATATTAAGATATTTATTAAAAGTATGATTTTTGATGACATTGATTTTCCTTCAATATGTTTTTGTTTAAAGATACATTGTATTTAATGTTTAGCTACAAGTTTTTTCAAGACTAAGATTTCAAATGTATATATTTCACAAATGTATTAAATATAAATTATATTCAAATGTTAGTATATGATAACACAGTTATCAATATTTATTTATAATTTATTATAAAAGAATAAATGTTAACCTAAATTTGTGAATTTCTTCTAAGTTTCATTTTATGGGGAAAATTTGTCCAAGCACAATTTTGGAAGTATTTGAGGGATTTTTCTGATAATAATTTTTATTTATTATTTCACAATGAATATCTTTATTAATGCATTTTTTAAACAAAGAACAATATTGAACCTCGGAACAGTTGCTTTTAGTGTCTTGACAACCTTAAAACTTTATCATTGTTGAAGTTCTCAGAAACCTATATGCCTTCCAACTTCTAATGGCTGTCAAGCTCCATTGAATAGGCAGTTCTGTTTGCTACTCATTTTGCAACTTTTCAGGTATTCATGTGTGATAGTTAACTTGATTGGTCTAAGGGATGCCCAAGTACCTGGTAAAACATTATTTCTGGGTATGTCTGTGAGGCTGTTTGCAAAAGAGATCATCCTTTAAATTGGTAGATGGAGTAAAGAAGATTGCCCTTGTCTTTACAAGTGGGCATCATTCAATCCACTGAGGGCCTGAATAAAACAAAAGTGTGGGGAAAGTACAATTTTGGTCTCTTCTTGGCCTGGGATATTTATCTTCTCTGGCCCTCAGACATTTGTGTTCCTGGTTCCCAGGCCTTTAGAGTCAGACTGACTCACACCATTGATCTTCTGGTTCTTGGGCCTTGGGTTTGGACTGGAGCTACCCCACAGATCTCCTGGGCCTCCAGTTAGGTACCATAACTCTCTTTATGTGTGTCTTAGCCAATATCCCATTGATTCTATTCCCCAGAGACCACTGACTAATACTGATTTTGGTACCTAGA
>PVKM010038086.1:0-14230 GCA_004027735.1 Carollia perspicillata
TTCCCAGTGCTAACTCTGTAACATTGAATGAGTCACACAAGTGTCTCTGGACCTTGGTTTTCTTATCTGTAAAATGAAAGGGTTGAACTCAGTTATCTCTAGGGTTTTCTCCAGCTTTAAAAGCCTCATAAAAAATTTCATCTACCCTATGACTTTATGTAAAGTGGGCGCCCTAACTGGTGTGGCTCAGTTGGTTGGAGCATCATCCTGTGCACCAGGAGGTTGGAGGTTTGATTCCTGCTGAGGACACATGCCAGGGTTTCGGGTTCGATCCCCAGTTGGGGTGCATGTTGGGGGCAGCTAATGGATGCTTCTCTCTTGCATCAATGTTTATTTCTCTCCTCTTTCCTCTCTGTATAAAATCAATACATATATTTAAAAGAAAAAATGATCCAACTGGGCTACTCCTTCCAGTTCTGACCTAATCTGTGGGGTTAAACCGTTCAAATGTATGGACATGTAATAAAAAATCATAATTAAAATAATTTTGTGCATGGCGTGGTAGGGGCAACTTAGAATCTGAACTTAAACAGGATACAGTTCTGTAGAAAAGTTATGTAGCAAAAGTAAAAAATAATTGAGATAGCCAGCAGGGAACAAAGCACCACAGGCTTTTGACAGAGTCTAGATAGAAACCGGTGATCAGAAAAGATGTCCTTTTATTGTTTCTACTACAGTATGTTTTCTCATCGACCAGACATGTATGGAATGCTTACTGCTGCAAACACTAGGTTGGGTTCTAAAAACACTGAAGGAAAAGCAAGCTCAAAACTCCATTGTTTAGCCAGAATATAATTAAGCTTAAAGCTACATTAAGATTTAAGAGGATCAAGCAACAGAAATTCCCCAAAATTGTAAATAATTATACTTTTACAATCAATATGGAAGGATTACAGTTGCACATTAAAATTTCTATACATATTTGTTGTTAGGACGTTTTCAAAGAATGAAAACAAAAAATGCTGTTTTGAAAGGGCTTGCCAAATTTTTGGTAAAAATACTTGTCTGGATTTGGGGAAAGTGTAATATTGGTATTTAAATAAAGCGTTGTGCTTGTCTTTGGGCTTAAAGGGTGCTAGGTAATCAGGAGCATTGCTCCGAACCCATTTAACACAAAAGATGTAGTGACTTGGCATGATTCTTCCAAGGGTAACTAAGTTCAAAAAAATCTATCTATCTAAAACAAGACATGAGAACTATAGAACAACTGTATTATTTTTCATTTTCTATTTCAGGAAAGTTCTATTTCAGGCAGTTCAACTCCAGGGACCATGCTCCCACCTCAGATCATACTGCATGGAATACAGCCTATTAAATTTCAAACTCCTAAAGACTTTGAGGGCCAGCACAGAATGGGAAGGAAGAAAGAGTCAGAGGGAAAATAAATTGGGAAAGAATGAAGAATGCCACCAATGGACGGAAGTGGATGTCCCTGAGTCTGTAAACGTTTGTAATCCCAGCAAAGGCTACAAGGAAGCTAGAAAGCTAGGGCCTGGAATTGGACAATGGGAAACTGGAGTTTTCTTTTCTAAGGTAGAGATGTTTAAGAAAGCAATAAAATACTGCCCTGGCTGGTGGCGCTCAGTGGACTGAGCCCCGCTTGTGAACTGAAAGGTCACGGGTTTGATTGCTGGGCAGGGCACATGCCTGGGTTGTGGGCCAGGTCCCCGGTTGGGAGTATGTGAGAGGCAACCAATTGATGTTTCTCTCCCTTTATTTCTTCCTCTCTTTCCTTCTCTCTAAAAATACCTAACATATTTTTAAAAGATAATAAACTTCTGATTGGGTCCCTGGGAGTAAGTCTGAGTGCAGTGAGAGCCAAAGGCCATACTGGTGAAGGCCCAAGAATTGTGAATTACATATTTAAATAAATCTGTGACATGACTATTGAACTCTCCTAGTAATGTAGACTGAGAATGTGGTATTTATGATTGCTACCTTTTGATAAAACTTTACTTTGTGGACATTTCAAATCACATGGCTTTGCTTTTATGCACTGAGAGCTTCTGTCTTTTAATAAGGGCACATATTCACAGGTTCCAGGGATTAGAACAGAGACTTCTTTGGGGCAGGGATCCCCAAAGAGGCCCCGGGGAGGCCTTAGTCTACCAACACGGTGCACAAAAGCAGAAAGAATGAACACATGTCTTTTACATTATATGCTCCAGTTATTTTTTCTTCATTTTTATTGAATTCATCAAGTTATTCTTGTTCTATTTTTTCCACTCAAGTATTTTTTAACTTAAACATCCAATTTATAATGACCTATATGGTGACCCTTATATGTATCATGCATAACTGACTTACATTTTTCTGTTTGTGTTTAGAGATAGTATGAATATACACCTACAAATATGACAAAAATTTTAACTCTCTGTCCTTTCCCTTTACCCTCGTGATAAGATCATTTAGGTATTAGGTTATCATTATTTCTTTTTTACTTTTTGAATTAACAATGGTAAAGCCTTAAAAGTTTTAATTTTATTTTTTGTAACAGGAAGTGTTTGGCTGAAATGATCAGAATATCCATCTAAAAGTGGCTAAGTAGAACGAGAAAAGCTTATGTCACATAAAAAGAGGTTCAAGTTGTTCTTGGATTACTTAGTGGCTTGATGATGTCATTAAGCATCCAAGGGCTCTTCATGTTCTCCTTTCTTTCTCAAGCTCATCCTGACCTGGTAGGAAGATGGCTCTATGGCACCAGCTATTATGTCTGCACACAACCCTGTCTGCAAGTGTGTTACTAGTTATCTATCACTGCATAATATATCAAGTGGCTTATCACAATAAAATTTATTATCTATCATGGTTTCGGGGATTCGGGGAGTAGCCTGGTTGGGCGGTTCCATCTCAGGTTCTCTCATAGGTTACAGTTAGAGCTAGGAGGGACTGCAGTCACCTGAAAGCAGATAAGAAGCAGGTGATCTGGTAATAATTTCCATTTTTATCCCTAATGCCTTGATGCTCTGAAATTCCAGCATGATGTGTTCAAACATGTTATTTTTTTTTTTTTACTTATGCATTGAATAGGAGCTTTTAGCCTAAAAAGTCACTGGGACATTTTTTGTCACTTATTTGAGTATTTCTTTCCATCCATTCCCTGGATTTCCTTTAGATGAATGTTGGAACTTCTGGATTTATTCTCCATATTACCTAAATTTTTGCTCATTGTTTTAATTCTTTCTCCTGCAATCCAGGAGAAAACAGCCCAATCTTCCAGTTTACGAATTCACCCCTCAGTTCACCTTGAGTAGGAATAGCATGGTGATTGAAAGCCTGAGGTCAAATCCTGCTTTGGCCACTTATTACTGTATTTTACCTTGAGTAGGTTAATTAACCCTTCTATTCTTCAGTTTACACATATGCACAAAGAATATACAAATAATATTGCCTGTTTTATGAGTATTAAGATTAAATATGTCAATACATGAATGCATAGGAGAGTACAGCAAACTATTACCTATTATTGTTCAATCTATTCATTTAAAAATTTAATAAACATATTATTTAATCCTCCAATTAGTTTATTTTTATACTAACCTGGTAGTTTTATGAATATAAGATCCTGTATTATCCTTCTTAGAAAATATATATATAGCACGAAGGTTCTTCTTGCTCTATTAAAAATAGCTTTGAGTGTTTAATCCATTTGCTGACTGAAATTAGTGCCTCTAATAGTAATAGCTTCTCACAAACAATTAGTGATCCTGGATTGTCTGCTCACCTTAGCATTTGGAAATCTCCTTTGCCTGTCTGCTGTGCTGATTCTAATTCTGAAGGGTCGCTTTGCTGATTGTGGTGGGAAGGAGAGCAGGACAGGTCATGGCATAGGGTGGGGGATGCAACTAGTATACCTTCTGCACGTGCGTGTGGTCCCATTTCTCCTGGCAACCGGTGAGCAACTGCAGGAGCTAATAATACTCTCTCCCTGGCCCGAGCACCCATACTGACAGAGAGTGGGTGTCAGGGCTGGGGGGTGAACGTGTTCATCTGCTGATTTCCATAACCCTGCTTAATTTTCTTCACATCACCTATCACCATCTCAAATAATCTTATTTATTGATTATTTGTTTACAAGTTTATTATCTGCCTCAGTGAAGTCAAATCTCCTGGGCCTTGCATTGGGTCTTGCACAGAGCAAACATGAATATTTGTTGAATGAATGAAAGAATTAATGCCATTCTTTAGTTACTCACCATGATGAAAGTGCCTACTCCGAATAGCCATTGCTTTTGAGCTTGAAATTGCCCTAACTCACGCTATACAGTTCTCGTTTGTGGCTCTACTGATGCTTCGGTCGTGTCTGCCTATATCATCCAGGAAGTCTTCTGAATTGCTAGACCTCTGATACTACCTTTTCTTGTCTTCTAGAACTCTAATGAATTTTTAAAAATACATTTTCTGTTATATTCGGGGATATGCGGTGACAGATGATATACCGAGTGTGTTTTCATAAGCTCCACTAGCAGTATTATGATTCCCACAGTGTTTATTTCAGTTGGAGCATAGATTTGACATTAAGTAAGAGTGAACCTAATATAGAGAACATAACCCCTTTTGGAATTCTCTCTTTTTTTAATAAACATTTTTAAAATATAAAAATATTTTGAATATACAAAAAGATAGAGAACAATATAATGAAAAGCCATTAGTGTAAAGGTAAAAAATAAATAAGTTAGACATCATTGTTGGAGCCTCCTTTGTGCTATCCCATTCCATTTCTCTTCCTTTCTCACTCTCCTGAAGTCGATCTGTATCCTTCCTGCCTGTGTCCGGGCTTTTTATAGTACACTACATATTTAGACAGATATAAACAGAATATTGTATTGTTCCTCAGTCTTTCAACCTGCACGTAAATGATATCAATTCTTTCAACCCTTCAGATTACACCAAGAAGAACAATCTCACGTTGGTCAAGTTCTGAAACAAAGAGCAGGCCTCAGGATAGGAGCCTTAGGCAGGCAATGATAGCTGGCTAGAATGTAATGATGTTGCTTTATTTTCCATTGTGTTTATTTTCATGGTTTCCCACTACTTTAGCAAGTGTTGCTAGCTTTCCATTTACAGTAGTGATTTATATTTTCTTTTATATGAAATATAAAAACAGAAGTGTTGATTTAAGAAAAATATTAAGTAAATAATAACAGTATAGGAGGTACACAGACATGACAAAAAGATTCAGAAGTTCTTGCTGAAATCTGATACACATTTGACCTGAAGAATAAAGTTCAAGTGCCTCAAGGCATGTGAAGCTCTACCTGATCTGAACTCCTTCTTCCTTAGTCCGGTCACCACTTCACCTACAGCACACACTGCTTGGAGTCTCTACCTTCCCTGATCAGTGGGAAGTGCCTTGGCTATTGTAACCCCCGCTTTAATGGTGCTTCCTGCAGCCAGCACCCCTGCCTCCACCAGACTCTCTCATCCTCCTCCTGGCTCCTAGGAAGTCTTCCTTCACGTAGCATACCCATCACCATAATGCACATACAGTTTTGTAGTGTAATTCTAAATCCAAGGGTAGGATTCAGTGCCAGTAACAGGGCATGCTCATGGCCTGAAACGGCTTTTATAGAACACTGGAAGGAAAGATCCATTTGTGATATTTCAAATGAAATCTGCGGTATAAATGTAGGTTCCCCACAAAAAATGTCTAATTTTAAGTATGCTTGGAGTTTTAGAAATAGTTCTGTTCACAGATCTCAATACCTGATCTTAAGTTATTTTCTTTCAACACTGAGACGATACATTAACTTGCCATCTAGATTAAAGGTAAAAAAGGGACATAGAAAAATAAAAACAGTGATAGGACATGATAGCGTTTTAGGGCTTACTTGATGGCTTACTGCACAGCACTTATTATCTCAAGCTAGATGCTTTTATTAAAAAATGAGAGATGAAATGGAGTGTTTTGAGTATAATACATTTAAATGTTTGCCGTTTTAATGGCAAAGCTCCTAAATTCTTGCAGCCATTCAGATGTTGGAACAATTTTCACGTTTCAAGATCCACAGTATGTATAAATATACACAATAATACTAACAAAAGCAGCACAGCGAACGCTTTTAAAAAGTTATCTAATGTCTGCAGTCAGTGAACTAACTGCTTGGGCATTCATTCATTCATTCATTCATTCATTCAAAAGCCTTATTCTGAAGCCGACATCTACACCACACGATTAAACTGTCTCCCCTCCCCCGTGCTTTCGGTCAGGTTAAATTCTCATCTTAACAGAAGTACAGATAATCCTTCCAAAGCTATTGCTGTATTTGGGAGAAAAGTTTGATTGCACCATTTCTTCCTATGTATTTCCAGTGGCCAAGGCTGGAGAGGAAGGGCTGTGCGGGGCGAGTGCAGGGGGCGGGGTGCAGTGACTGGGGGAAGTGACTTCACATTTTTGATTACAGACCGTCAAGTTTAACACTGTAAACGTTCAGCCTTCAAATGAGAAAGCGGGCAGTGTGAAATCGCTCTGGCCGTACATCTCGTATGTTAACATCTTACCCACCACACAAACTTTCTCCATAATCTGGGTAGGTCAGCCGCGGAAACGCTGCCTGAAAGGGAATTGTAGGGTCCTAAGGCGGCGTGTATTGCTTTACCCAGTGTTGCCTTTAGAGTTACCTGAAGTATTCAAGCTATTGCACCCAGAGAGCAACCTTCTCGGTTCAATTCGGTCGTTTCCGTAGGGAATTGCGGCACAGGCATGTCCTGGGTGTGGCGATGCCAAGAGGAAGCTCGGATTCCCAGCTTCCCCGCTTCTGGCAAACCTTTCCAGCCCCGAGGCGGCGAGTAACCGTCCATCTGGGATCCTGGGGACCGCTGGCGGACCCGACCCAGAGGCCAGGGCAAATTGGTGAGGCGCGGGGCTGCGCGCAGTGTGCGAGTGCGCTGCTCCCCCATTCGTTCGCGGCTGGAGGCGGATCCCCTTCCCTGCACACAAGTCCTTATATGCACCGGTTGCACCAGCCTGCGTTACTCCAGCCCCACAAATAATTAATGGGGGAGGGAGGGGCATCGCTTTCCCCCCCTGAATTTTTTTCAGCCCCGGAGTATTTGAATCCTTTCCAGAGTTCCCCAGATGCTATTCAAGGGCCATGTTGCTGCCGTGCATGAATTGGACACACAAAAATGTGTGTGCCCCTAAAGCTCCTTTGCCTGTACGATAAGCACTGCAAGGTTCAGAAACAGCTCTTCAGATCCATCCAGATTAGCCCGCCAGTTTCTGGGCGGAAGGGTGCCCTCCCCTCCCCCATCCACGCTGGTGCAGAGGGACCGGGTCAGGAAGCGTGGCCTCTCCCCAGTCGGAGACCACGCCTCCTCCGCCTCTTTCCTCCCCGCTCCCTTTACTCCTCCCAGGAAGCGATGATAGACAGTTCTGTGTGGTTCTCCACCCCCAACCCCCAGCTGAGTGGAGGAGTTGATGTGTCTCATTATAACAGCCAATGCAGCCGCCATCCACGCACAAGCAAAGAAGCATGTCCCATTTAAATACACCCACGCAGCCCAAGCGCCCTTAGCTGATCAGGGCGCGCAGCCCACACGCACCGCGGCTCCCGGCTTGGAGGTCCCGGCAGGTTGGGCTCCCGGACCCAGCGGAACAGGGAGCGGAGGATCGCGATCCGACGCTGTGGATAAGGGGTGGGAGGGAGAGGCTGGGCCCGGGGGCCTCTGGCGCGACACCCGCATGAGGACGCGAGTGAAATAGACCAAGGTGGAATTTCCAAGGGAGAAGCTTCGGGGTGGTTTTGGTCCATTTCTCCCGCGAAGAAGTAGACATGGCGAGTGATTCCCCGGCTCGCAGCCTCGATGAAATCGATCTCTCGGCACTGAGGGTGAGCAGAACATGTTTTGCGATTTGTTTCTCGTGGTTTAAGTCCGTGTTGGATGGGTTAGGTGCGTGGATGGGGCTGGGACTGGTGGGCAGAGGCGGGCGAATGCGATGCGGAGGGAACCTGGATCCTCGGTTTGATTTGGGGGCTGCAGAGGTGCTTTCGGCTAAGTCCCCACGGCAGAGGCTGTGCCGTACTTGTCCTCCTTTGGCTGTGGTCAAGAGCCCCCTGGGAGCGCGTGGAGCTTATGCTAGTTTCATCTCAGAGCGGTGTAAGCGCATTAAAATGAAAGGCTCGTGTGTGTACAGAAGCCTCGGGCAGTTGTCTCCTGCCAAGGCGCGAGACCTGTCTCTTTCTGCAAAAAGAATAACAACAGCGTGAATAAAGGCACCGCCCCCACCCCCCTTCACGTTTTTCAGCTACCTGCAAAATGACATTGTGAGCCTGGCGGACCCCACGGAGCCGAACCTGCCTCTCCTAGAAGGCAGCTATTGCTATGCTGGTCTTGTAGATGGCAACTGCCTCCCCTTCCCCCTTTCCTGCCTTCCGCGCCCGGACTCTCTCAGCGCTGTCTCGAGCACCAGGCTGCCCCCTCACCTTTATCTGTGGTGTAACTCAGCCCTGCCTGTGCTGACTTTGTGGCTGTAACATTTCAGTTTTTATGGCTGAACTTCAGCAGGTGAAGGGGATGTATTCTCCGCTTTTCCCCAATCATACCGGAACTCCCGGGAGTGTGTGTGTGTGTGTGTGTGTGTGTGTGTGTGTGTGTGTGTGTATTTCCCTGGGTCTGTGGCCAGCCCTTTGTAGAGCACTTCCCAACCCCCAGCCCCACTGAAAGTCTGCGTTTACCTTCACGTGAATGGCCTCAGTCGCCGTTTCATTGTATTGACTAAGACATCACCCATATAGAATCCATTTTGCTGTTGTTTTGAGACCAGAATACCAGGAATCCGAGTGCAGCCTCGACGCCTCCCCACCCCCACCCCCCAATCCCAACACTGTCCTTCGGGGAAGGGGGCAGAGCTTTCTTGCCATTTTAATTAGATGCTGCCTGCCGGGAAGGGGGTGATGGGTGGGGGTGGCGACAGCAGCGGGGGTCTGAGAAGAATTGGACGCCAATTTAAAGACGGCTTCTTCCTCTCCTGAACCAAAAATAAAATAAAATAAAAAACTGCATGTACGTGAAGCATGGAGGGTCGGTGAGACCAAATCGATGGTGGCTGTCAACCCAGGGACACGCAGGATGGGTGAGGCTTCGAAGTTCACACGCCCTCCTGAGGGAATACGTTGTTAAACTGATGCTACATCTTGGGGTTATATACCTGCATCTTCACTACTTCTCCCGACATTGCCTCCTTCTCCACCGTTATGTTAAAGAGCCGCCTCGATGGGCCAAGTGTCACTTTTTCTTCAGTCTCATGAATCCTCTCCCTACCTAACCCCCCTTTTTAACGCTTCCTTCCCCTCTCCTTAATCTTTGAATCCGAGAGGTGAGGTTTCTGCCAGGCAGTCAAGGGGTCGAGGGGGACAGAGATGCCATTTGTAACTGGCTTTTTTGATAGCTGGGCAGCAAAAGCTCATTCATGCGTTATTACAGTAAGCTGTCTATTTCCCTGGCACCGAAATGCCACATGCAGAACGGGGTGGGGGTTGGGAACAGGCTGGGCGATTTGGCCGCGTCTGTTGCTTCCTGCTTCAGGGACTGTCATTTGCCCTACTTTGTGCGCTGGGAGTTGCTGCCAGCCGATTAATCAGGTGGATGGATGGTCCAGACTTCGGGGCAGGAGAAAGTGGCAAAGGTCAGGGGAGGCGTCTGAACAATGGGCAAGGCTATGATCTCCCTGATCCGGCATCTCAACGTCGCTCCTCTCTTGGAAAGTGCCTTGATCTGATTTTAAGTTGGGCTTGGCCAGCGGGGTCCCTTGCCATTTTTTCCTGGGAAGGTTTTTCAGAGATACCGAGCACAGAGCCTGCAGGCTTATGAACAACTGTGAGGGCTCACCCACTGGCCTGGAGTGCGATTCACCCATGGGAAACGTGCGCCTGAGATATGTATTTCGAAAAGATATCTTCGCAATTTCGGGATTCGCTGAGATTGTTCTTTGTGGCTCGCGCTCAGAGCTCTGCCTCTGTATTTCTGCCTGCAAGAGATGTGGAAAGGGGAGGGGCCAGGCCAGCCTAGGAGGCTGGGGAACTGCTGGCTGGAGGACTTAAATGCAGCTGTGGAGACAGTTGGAGGGCTGGGGTCTGCCACCAGTCTTGTGGCGGGTGATGTGGGCATGGTAGGAGTAGGTCCAAAGGCCATATAGGTAATCTCTACAAATCTGAGGGCAGGTCATCTGTCTCTGTCTTCTCCAATTCGGAGAAGTGAGCTCATCTAGAGGAGAGGTCTCATTTGTTCCTAAACTCTCAGTAAAGCCTGCCTTCTGAGAACCTTCTGGGAATGCCTGACCCCTGAAATGCAGCCAAGGTCAGTGGCTTCTAGGAGAATTTGCTGCAGCCCTACCAGTCCCTTGCTGTTTCAGTGGCTCTTTAATGTACATAATCAATGCTCTTTTTGTAAACGCTGCACTCAGTGCACTAAAAGCAGATCCTGTCTGGAGAGGCTTTTATCCTTCTCATTTTGGGGGTTTATTGTTCTCACTCAGTGATCCCAGACTGGACCCCGTCTAAATTTTCCCCAAATAGCAACAATGTATAATTTAAACCAGAGCAACCAGTGATAGCACTGATTATTTAAATTATGCAAGATTTGGATGGTTTTTAAAAGTAATATAAAACAGGATCTTTGGTTAAGAAAGAGATGATCTTAATCCAGTATTATTAGTTCTTATTTTTAGAACTCTGGAGAGAAACTACATCTTAGGGGATGGGAGATAAGTGCATTGATTTAGAACTGGGAGAAAATTGTAGAACACTTAGCCACTCCTTTTATTTAATACTCGGGAAGCTGAAGCCCAGAGAAGTGAAGTCTATTGCCCAAGGTCACACAGCCCCTGCCCCCTCACCTCTTGGGGGGTTTGAAGACAGTATTTGGTTTCCTGACTCGTCATTCAGTGTTCTTTACTCTCAGTCACACTGTCTGTTCTTGAATCAGAAATCAATAATACATTTTCTGTCTGAGCACAAAAAAAAATGGCAGAGAGGAATAATTTCACCAGGATCATGGAATTTTATATCTTGAGAATAGAGAAACTGCTTTATAGAGGTAAGCTCCTAGAACACGTAACATGGAGCTTTAAGGTGCCTCTGGAATTCATCTCGTTCAGCCCTCCTTCAATTGCTTGTCTGCAGGCAAATGGCTGTCTGAATTGTCTAGGATAGGTGTTTGTCCTGTGTGATAGCCTCCCTCCATAACCCATCTCCATCTGAACATGTCTGAGAGGTCATCCAGACACATACACTATTCAGATGTGTCTGCATGTAAGGTTTATAGCTTCTGGTATGCTTTGTAGAATCTACGTGGTACCTATATATAGTATTATGGATATAAATTATTCGTGTGGTTATATGAAAGTGTGCCTACATGTAGGCTACAGAAAACAACCTACTCATTCAAACCTAGGGCTTGAGTTCAAGGCATCACTATATTGACAGAAATGCAGTTTGCCACCAGTATGCTTTATTACATATGAAGTGAGAGCAGCTCAGAAAGCTTTTTGGAGATTAGCATATATCTGAATATGACCATTTTGGCTGTCCTTAGCTTGGACCAAAGAGTAAGACATTTAAGGCCAAGATTGGTTGCCGCTGACTTCATACTCTTGTTTCTGCCAGGACTCACACTCACTTTTCTATTTGAACAGATTTAGATGACCTCTGCTCGTCTTTTCCCTGACCCACCACTCCCTTCTTGGGGCCTAGCTATTTCTTTCTCCATCAAAACCTATATTTAAGGGGGGGGAGTAGGAGAGGGTAAAGGAGAGGATAAATGGCGGTGGAAGGAGACATGACTTAGGGTGGTGAACAAACAATACAATATACAGGTAACGGATTATAGGATTATATGCCTGAAACCCATTTAATTTTATTAACAAATGTTATCCCAATAAATAGGATAAGAAATTTTAAAAACACAACTAGATTTAAGAATTGACCACTTCTGGAAGACTTGTGTGCATCCTTCCCACTATACTTTTCATGCCTGTGTTATCAATGCTATGTAGTTTTCTTTTGGCCTGATCACTAAACTGTGGGCTCCTTTAGGCCAGAAGTTTGGTCTTGCTCAACGTTGAGGCCATAGTTCCAGTTGGTCGAATAAATGAATAAATGCATGAATGAGTGAGTGAGTGAATGGAGTGGAGTGAGCACCAAGTTCTATGTCCATGTGTTAATAGTTTTTGAAATGATCCCAACCGTTTGCCTTCTCACACACTGGTTTTTTGGTTGTTTTTTTTTTAATATTTTTTTTTTATTTCTTTTTAGAGAGATGGGAAGGGAAGGAGAAAGAGAGGGAAACATCAGTGTGTGGTTGCCTCTCATACACTCCCCACTGGGGACCTGGCCTGCAACCTAAGCATATGCCCTGACTGGGAATCAAACTGGTGACCCTTTGCTTTACAGGGCCTCGTACACTGGTTTTAAAAATCAAATTATTCAGCGCTGGCTGGTGTGGCTCAGTGGACTGAGAGCTGGCCTGTGAACCAAAGAGTCGCTGGTTTGATTCCCAGTCAGGGACTCATGTCTGAGTTGCAGGGCAGGTTCCCAGTGGGGGTGGCACGAGAGGCAGCCACACATTGATGTTTCTCTCCCTCTCTTTCTCCTTCCCTTGCCCTCTCTCTAAAAATAAATAAATAAAATCTTTAAAAAATCAAATTATTTATAGCGATGCTTTAAAAACTATAAAGCACTATACCAGTATGCTAGGCCATGATTAAATAGAATTTTATGGGAAACTTGATTCCATCAACGTTTGATCCCAGTGACTACACTTAATTGTAAATGATCCTGAGAAAAATGTCCTACATCTCTTTAATAGTATTTTTTCATTTTTACATTTTGGTATGCCCTGGTATGTTTCTCTGGTGTCCTGGGTTAACCTTTGCCCTAGAATCAGCTTTTATTACATTTGAGGTGAGCTCAGCCCAGAAGGTTTTGGAGATTAGCACATTTCTAACCCAGTATCAAGTATCAGCACTATTACGCATTAAATAAAACCTTTCAAATTTTCTTTTCTAAAAAAAGACTTTTTCTCCTCTTTATGGATTGACCATTATTCAACCAAAAACAGATTAATTATGCCTGTGCCTTTTTAAAGTTTGTGTTTGGAGGGGTCAGTGTAGTGGGGTAGGCATCTAAAAGGAACACTATTAGTCCAGTGTTTAAAAGCTTAAAACATGCTGGTCAGAGGGCTTGTAGGGCTTAAAGAAATCTTGAATTATTATTAATTCATTACCTAAGGTAATTTAAATTTAGTCTTAAATGAGAGGTTGGTAATTGTTTCAGGAATTGATAACAGTATCTTAAAATGAAATTAGCAGTTTTAAAATTAGATATATTTGTCATATTTTAGAGCTATTAAATAGATGTTTTCTTTGCCTTGACATTGCCTCATAATAAAACAGGGTATAGTGGTAGTTATCAGAACATCAGAGAAATCTGCATAATCATTTTTGATATTCATTACTAACTGGAGTTATCTTAGTACAAAAGCTAATATAAGTCATGGTTTGCTGTTTGCATAATTATCTACTTAGGAGGTCATGGAATATCTTGTTGATGAGAGAATATGCAGTGTGTTTCCTTCATGGAAATATCCCATTTCCCCCCTTATCTTTAAGGCTCTTTGAAATCTTGTAATTTTGAGTCTTGCTGGTTGTCCCTTTCTTCCTTCTGTGTCTCTGTCCTGCAATTAATCTTCTGTGCCTGTCTCGTTAAATGCCACTCCTTCTTTCAGTGGCAGTGGTTCTAAAGTCCACCCAGCTTTGAGCCACTGTGATTGAATCATGGCTGCCATGTCCAGCTGGGCACAACCCATTTCTGAGTCTGTGCTTCTCTGACAGACTTTGGCATAATTTGTGCCTGAAAGATGCTTTTATGTCAAATTGGCTCTTGTATTTCTGGGGGGTTGGGGGGGAGTTGCTCTCTGAGAACAGGGCCTGAACTAGCAGTGTGCTGAGAATTCCAAGAAAATCTGGGTGATATTTTTTGAATGAAATGTTATTCTGCACATATAAATATAAGGCTTCTAGTGGAGAGAGAGAGAAGACTTAAATAGAAAACGTTGGATGAATTCCGCTTGTAATTTCACTCTGGTTGGAAGCTTATTTCCCTCTAGAGAAAGATGATTCTCTACTCACTTTTTACTTGCCCAGACTGTCTCCATTTGTCTCAAGGGAGTGCCTTGAAATTCTCAAAACACATTTTATTCCACCACAGTCTTAAAAATCCTCTTTTAATAG
>PVKM010038087.1:0-14233 GCA_004027735.1 Carollia perspicillata
AGAAATGGGAAGATGAGCATCCCTGAAGCATCTTTAACAGTCATGCATCTTGCATGCATTCTAGAAGCCACTGCTTTGTCTCCCAAATAAGGCATTCGGTGAAAATCTTTGGGATTGCCTTATCTTCGAAGAAAAATACCAATATATTAGGCTTGTAAATGTAGCATCTTACAAAATTAATCTTAATTTAAACTCAGGCAACAGTTGCACACATTACTGTAAGCTTTTAAAACAAGATTCATTATCACGTTTCTTTGGGTACGCTTGGATTTTTATTTGACGCCCAGTTTACGCAGGCCATGGAGATTCTCAATGTATGTAATCTGGGTCACAGAAATGCACCTGTAGTATTCACATGTTAGTTTTAATTTTAAATTCAAGATGTTTAAATGTCAGCCATTTTATGCAACAGAACAACAGTGTAATCTAATGGTTAAATAAAAGTAATTCTTCCAAAATAAATACAGAAATAAATAGATGGAAGGAAAACTGATTAATTGATTAACAAGAATATAATTTTGTATATGTAGATACATATATGTAGGTGAATTTACATATACATGTTTACATGTGTGTAAATAAACTCTCCTGACCAAAGGATGAACATGAGTCAAGTTTGGGAGTCTGAGTTATTTTTACGGCTATGATCACAGATCTGTGCCAGTGAATCCACTCCTTCCCTGGTTAGCAACAACACAGCACTGAGAGCAGCTGGTTGAAGGAGGCAGGGAAGTCTGCAGAAAAGGGGCTTGGCGTCTCCTCAGGCACAGCCTGTCCATTAGCACCCCCTCTCACCAACTGAGTCTCTGACTGAGGGCAGACATAGTTACTTTCCTTTTTTTGCAGGGAAAGCACAAAGACAAAAGTACACCTGAGTTGCGCGAACCAAAAAAGTCTCCGTGGCTTCCCTAGAAAACGACCGAGGTGTTCCAGAATACCTTCTTTAAGAGAAGCATAAATGTCTTCCATATCGCATCTGACTTTTCCTCTGCAGTTTAGTAACTTCTTATCCCAGGTTATTACGACCTCCTTCTGACACACACCAACCTCTTCGTAGTCCAATTTAACTTTCCTGGTACGGAGTTCATATCTGCTTGCTGAGAAAAACAAGAGCATTTCTGTAAGGCCAATGTGTTTTTAAAACATAGCATTTTTAACATTTTATTGTATTTGTAAAACCACTGCAAATGACTTTTAGGGATCAACCACCAACATTTTCTCAAAACGAGAACTTTTTTAAAAACTGAGAATACATGAAAGGTTCTCTCACTTTGAGTCATTTCATACGGAACATAAAAACAAACCACATTTGCTGTGCTACAAATCTCAATTTTTTGATAAATGTGATAGCCTCAGACATGCCAGTTTGCATCACTTCAAACACCATTAGGGTGTTATTATTTTATATTTGACATAAATGAGGAAATAATGCCTCATGCTAACCTTGACTACAAAATACCTGACCATAATAACCTGATATATTTTTATAACTATTTCCAGAGTTGGCGACAGTGCCCTTAACAATACTGAGTTAGGTGTTCCTGTGTTCAGCTTTAATAATCTGAAAAAGGAAAGTGCATGTTTCTGAAGTTATCACTACTTCCATTCTTTAAATAGTGCAAAATGCTCTTTCACTTGATGGTTCAAAATAAAAGCCCAAGACTCATTAAAAGAAATGCCTATAAAAGTAACTACTTGATTTGGTCTTTATTTGATTTCAAAAGGAAGCAAGAGGAAAAATCATGTAAGTATATATTTTTCTCTTTCACTAGCACCACATTGAACAGGAGTCTCTCACAGTAATCTGTATTCGTTCAAGCCCACAGGGCTTCACCACCTTACCTTCTGCAACACAAATCTTTATCATGCATCCAAAGTCCTCGACAGCACAAAAACAATAGCAAAATAAGTATTACTCTTAGTTTGCTTGAAACCTTTCCAAAATAATTTAAATATCTTATAATATACTGCTATTCAAGCAGGGCTGTAAAGATTTCTACTTAAAAGTCCAGACATAATCAAAAAATAAATCGCACTACAAAAATATTCCTCCTGGATACCACTAGATGGCTCTCTAACACAATTTAGCTTTGCTTCAATACTTGGTTTATATTTCTCTATGATAATCAAATAAAAGGAGTTCATTAAAGTTAATAATAAATATAATTCTACATTTAACTTCACTATCGTTTCTTCACAATGAACAGAGCATAATATATCTTCAGATTTTCTGTTTGTCCAACCTTCTCTAGACCATTTTTCATTTAAAATAATAATGAAGACTTGGCCAGGTGGCTCGTTGGTTGGAGCATCATCCCATACACGAAAAGGCTGCAGGTTTGATCCCTGGTTAGGGCTCATACCTAGATTGTGGGTTCGATTCCCAGTCAAGGCACATACGGGAGGCAACGGATGTATGTTTCTCACATCAGTGTTTCTCTCTCACAGCAATATCTGTCTGTCTGTCTGTCTGTCTCCCCTCCCCTTCCTCTCTTAGATCAATAAACATATCCTTGGGTGAGGATTAGATAAATAAATAAATAAATAAATAAATAAATAAATAAATAAATAAATAAATAAAAGCACTTCCCATGTGCCAGCCACAGGCCCTGAGGATAAACTGCTAAGTAAGGGCAGTTAACCTCTGCCTTCAACTGGTTAACTAGGCAAGAACATAGCACCAAGAAGAAATGATTATCCATCGGCTAGACCTGTAGTAAGCGAAACCATTTTTTGTCTTTGTTACATAAGTACAGAAGTATATATAAAATTGATAAAGGTTTCTATAATATATTCTAAATGTCACCTCCTTTCTTACTTTGTCCATTTACATAGTATAACTGACCTTAAAATACACAGTTATTTACATTAAAATGTCCCATTTCTCTATATTAACACACACAGTTGAGAAAAAGCTGTGGCATACTGGGAAAAGCCCAAGAACCACGAGAAGTAAACCTGGGTCTGACTACTTGTCTGCCAGGATATATCACTGTGTGACGGCGGGGTAATTCCTTACCCTTCCCAAGCCAATCACCAACTCAGCTGCAGACTGAAGAATGGAAATTAATGACCTCTAAGGCCATTTCCAATTTGAATAGTCTATGATACTAAAACTACCCTTTGAAATTGAATGTAAAATTCTACTTGTACATATTCCCAAAATGTTCATGAAATATAACTTCATGTTGTAAATGTTTTAAAGGAATAACAATCATCCTCTTTACAACCTTTTTTTCTGTCTGTGAGTTAATTCAAGATGTAACCAAGTGCTTAAAAATAGACAGGGTAGAACAAAAGTAGGTTTACAGTTGTGAGTATGTGAAACACAGACTGTATTCCTATATAATAATTTATCAATTATTGCATTGTTTTATACACAAAGAACTGAATCTACTTTTGCCCCACCCTGTAAATTCAATCCCTTCCAAAAATCTGTGGACGTCCAAGTGCACACTTGCTATGCCAACAGCAACTAACTGCATATTTATTTTAAAGAAAAGATTTATTTCCTAGGAATATGAAAAATTATAGTACTTCTTATTCTGCTACAAAAATAACAATAAAATAAACTGCACTTGCAAACTAAGTATTGTTGAAATTAAAAACTTAATTGAATAACAGGTATAGTAAGAGGAATCTTAAGATAGATAACGCACATAGAAATGTTAACACCTGTGTTAAAAAACACTTTCCAGAAGACAGCATGATAAAAGTGACTCAGAGATAAACCCAGACTGCACAGTTTCTAAGACTCTGAAAAGCCAAAGGGCCCACTTAAGCTAAACCTTTCATTTTTACAAATGTCAAAGGCAAGGCTCTTTTCTGTTAAGCGATTTGCCGAAGATAATGGCATTAATACACATTGGCACTGACCATACATCTCCTTGTGTATAAGTCTATCAGTGCTGGGGTAAACAACATGAATACTTCAAAGTTTGGAAAACACTCTAAAGCATTTGGTATTCATAAGCTTAGCAATAAAGCATAACGAATAGCACAATAGCTATTATAAATTATCCAATTATAAGTTTAACAATTTGAACAGGATCTTTTAAGTGGAAAATGTATAAAGCAGTAAAAAAATACAAACTTTGATTTGATAACATGTAATTAATTACACAGTTGATTTAGATTCAATACCATTTATTTCAAATAGTCAATTTATCCTCTTATAAAATCAATTAGACTCCATGTTGAAAATCATATTCAACAAGAACAGAATTTGCTTTTTTATGTGTAAGAGTTTTTTTAAATTAAGGCACAATGATATCCCAGTCATATCAAATACATACCACTGTGTTACCATTTTATCGACACTCTCCATCATCCAAATATACTCTAAGGGTGCCTGATGTTTTCAATCTGGCAAACCAAAATGCAAATATCTTAGGCTCCTTTCCCATGTTATAACTACCTCACAAAACAAACGAACAGTTATCAGCCGACAGTCTAGTCAGAGTGTGTATACGGTCCAAGTACGCATGCGAGTTTGCAGGGCAGAGGACGCTGCTAACCTACCACCTTAAATTACAGTAGCATTATTGCTTGGCCCTGTTTGAATGGCTAACCTTCAAGTTTCTGGTTCTCTTTCTCCATTCGAAGCAACAAAATTTGTTGGTGTATAGCTTTTCTCCATAAACTCCTCAGTGCTTCTGATTTCTTTCTTTTTTCAGCTTTTTCTGGGTCATCGTCCCCAGACACAAATATAACCAGCGGTTCCTCTTCCATGGTTGGAGCGAGAGGGGACAGCGGCAGTAGCTCATTTCTGTCCAGTCCATCTGCAAAGAAGAAGACGGTGAGAGGCATTCCGCGGCGGTAACCCAGACGACAGAAGTGTTCTCCGGAGCCGCCACGCTCTCATCCTACAGTCCGATTTCACGGCTCTGCACCAAACCACTCTCCGAGGAACAGTTCCTGTCTGGAACTCCTGGTTTAAGTAAACTCACCAGACTGAATTCCCCTTCCAGATTTCCCTCTCGCCACGAAATGAAAGTGTCCCCCAAGCTCACCACTTCTCCTTTCTGCACGAAATGACCTATGAGACAGGTGCTCCAAAATGAACTGGCCTTTCCCCAGCGTCTTAGCACTTCTGCAATTGACCTGCGTATGTTCTCAGACTGTGCGAAACGAAACACTTCTGGGAGGCGGTATGCGGGACCTCCCAAGGCTACACCTACCACCGGAGTCCTCCCGGAGAGAAGGGCAGGGCTGCTGTGGGCGTGTCTCGGCTCAGCGGCCCTCTTCACCCCCCTGCGACACTCTCTTACCCAATTCCTGGAACTCACTTTCTCCCTCTGTTCCAGGCCATCTTTTGTACTCTTGCCATTTCTTTTGACACATTAACGCACTTGATCATGTCTCTTAAAACATTTCCATGGTTGCTTATACCCCAAAGAACTCAGGCCACACTACTGGGAATAGCAGAGATCCCTTCAGACTCTGGCCTCAAGTAACCTTTCCATCCTCGTCTCAATCTCCCATCCCCTGCTCCCAGTGCTCCATTGCTCGTGATTCTCTGACCTGCAAAATTCCCTTCCGGGGCTCTAGAGGTTTGCTAGTTCCTCTTTCTGAAACATACTCGTCTCAACAATGAGTTTAAATAAATATCTAACTTTTCCGTGAAGCTTTTCCTCATCAGCTAATCTTATTTTTAGTAATGTTGTTTTCTTTTAAATTTATTAATTGACCTCCATCTTTACCCTTATTTCTTAGTAAATAATTTTAAACAATTATTTACTCTGTAGTTCCTGTTTTAACTTCTTGAATTAACTATTTAGTACATTTGAGTTTTAGCTTTCTTAATTTTGGAAATGCCCTCTAAATATCACTCCATTTTGATATGCGGGCCTCTGGTCATCTTTTCTTCCTTCTACTTTCCAGTAGTTTTCAGTTTCCAGAAGCATAAAATATTTAGTTTTCCTCTAATTATGCATTCTTTCCTTTCTTTTATCTCTTCCTTTTTCTTTCTTTTGTGAAATTATTTGCCCTGTGATCAGAGAATATAGTATAAATGATTGTGAATGTCCGGAATCTCTGAAGAAATCTTGTTCGCCAAGTACACAGTTAATTTTTACGACTGCTCCCTGTGTGCTAAAAATGAATTTTCTCTCTAGGTAGCAAGGTCATCTAGGTAGATTACCCTTGTTTAATTTTATTTCTCAATTTTTATCTGTTATTTAATTCCTCTGTGTTTAATTTTCAGGGAGGAACATAGCGCAATCTCCCACAAGAGCTACTGATTCATTTATTTCTGCCAAAAATTCTGTTATTTTTCTAGCTTTCAGGTCTGCATACTTACGTGTGTTCTCGTTATTGTTCTATCCTTTTGTTTATTGTCACAGTCACTTTGCCCCTCTGTATGCTTTTGCTTTACTTTCTAAAAGGCCTAACGCTGAAGGGAGCTGCCAACTCTCTTTGCTGCTCGATGTTTGCCTCGTGTATCTGTACCCTTCTCTTTATCGTCCAACATTGTTATGTCACTCTGTTTTATGTGCATCTCTTAGAAGAGAGTGCATTGCTTTTCTAAGAATAAAAAGGTCTATGACTATGCTGAATGTCAACTGTAATTGACCAGAACATACTGACAGCTTTAAGAGGAGAGGGGGCTGTGGGGGTGGGGGCTAAAGGTGGAGGGAGAGGAAGGGAGAAAAAAACACTGACACACAGACAACCGTATGGTGACTGCCAGTGGGACAGGGGGTGGGGGAGGGGAAAGAGGGCAAAGGAGAGATGCAAGGAGGTGGAAAGAGACCTGACTTTGGGTAGCGACTGTACAAGGCAGTGTACAGATGATGTGTTATACAGCTGTGCACTTGAAACCTGCGTGGCTTTATTGACCAAGGTGACCCCAATAAATTTTTTTAAATTTCAAGATAAACAAAGCGAAAAAAAAAATACCCGCTTTTCTAGCACTATCGTAGTTCCTGGTTTGGGAAACTTGTTTACTCATACCCGCTTTTCTAGCACTATCGTAGTTCCTGGTTTGGGAAACTTGTTTACTCATTCATTCATTCAACAAGTATTTACTGAATGTCTAATATGTTCTACTCATATCTGAGAAGTATCAGATATAGGAGACATTACGTCCCCACTGTAATCCATGCACCTCCCTGTGCACAAAGCACGGCATTCCCTTCCCCAGTCTATGGTCCCAGTGGGGAGTGATTTGTGAGTGAGCGCCGCACAGACCCTGCTGCTGCATGGCGGAGGGAGATCTGCTCATGGGAGAGGCAACCCTGAGGAAGATGCGCTGCCGCCAGGAGACGCGACGAGGGGTGACTGGGGTGCCGCCCGCATTCAGCGACTCATTGCTGCAAGTCGACGAGGTCCTTTTTCTCCCCTCTCCATCGCTGCAGAAAGCAAATAAATATGAGACTTGTAAGGACTGCTGCATAACGCGGTTCTTCGCAGTAATACGGAAGCACAAGCCATTCACAAGTCCCGTCCCGGGCAAGCAAAAGCCACAAGAACATGGAGCAATGCATCAGCGGGCACGCTGGTCACCCAGGCCACAGCCCAGTCGCGAGAAGCTCACCTGTTTCTACTCATTCCATATAGCCCACCTTTTAAGTCCTAATGTAAGGAATAGAAGCACGTATGCAGGCAAGCAAAGGTTGCTGAAGTGAGGAACTCATGCTTTTTGCAAAATTTCAAATCAAGAGTATACTCTAAGCAATGTAAATATTCCATAAATGGGTCACAGAGAGCTCTTCTCTTAGTCCTTACAGAATAGGCTGATAAGGATACTTCTAATGGCCTGTGACCATTAGGGTCTGTCTCCAGCTTGCTAGCCACCAACAGCTGGATTGTGGCAGAAAGCAACCTGAATGAAGGCAGAGTGGTCAACTTTGGGGTTTTGTTAGGGCACGTGTTTAAAAAAAACCTATGGTCAAATAAGACTGGATAGGTTAAATTCTAAAATATTAAACATATTCTTCATAGTAGGGCTTCCAGGAGGCTGTAATATGTTGGCATGCATTGCCACTTTCCAAGAGGGAAATAGTATACAAAAATCCCCTAACTTGGTCAAGTTCAGAATCACCTCCCCCAACTTTGTGGGGGTTGGGGGTGTCACATCTTTCTATGTCAGTGTTTTTGAAACAAACATTTGGAAATACTGGTCTGCCCTACAAATGTCATTTCCTAGCAAAGATCACTGTCAGTTATGCTAGGCCCATCTGCAACAAAAGGTCATTCTGACTCAAACTCACTTCTGAGACCAATTCTGTTAGCAGCTGGAAATACCATGCAGTAACTGTTGCTGTTAGCAGTGGGAGTATTTTACTTTTTTCAGCTTCAAGGTCTCTGAGCTTTCCTGAGAGAATGGTGAAGATACCCATGTTTACAAGTGGTGATACCAGTAAGTAAAGGCACAGAAATTCTGATGGCATCAAGTATCAGATCTTAATTCAGAAATGAAACAGCTTGACCGGCCACAAGCCCACTGAGGTAGTCAGAGGGACGCGGTAGTGCTGAGGCAAACCCTAGTCAGGAGAGCAACCCAGCACCTGCCCGCTGTCTTTTTATTTACTTTAGGTATGCACATGTCAGGTAATTCGGTGATTTCTAGTCTCCATCTATCTTCCCGTAGATACGACTTCTGGATTAGCTAAATTATGCCAAGTGAAATGAACCAGGCCGTGAAAGACAAATACCGTATGATCTCACCTACAAGTGGAACCTCACCAACAAAACTAACAAGTGAGAAAAATACAACTAGAGACATGGAAATAAAGAATAAACTGACAGTAGTGGGAGGGGTGGTGGGAGGGGATAATGAGCGGAAAAGGGCGAACTGTCCTCTAGGAACATGTACAAAGGACACGTGGACCAAGACAACAGTGGTAGGATCGAGGGTGGGAGGTGGGGGTGGCTGGGGTCTCGGGAGTGGTGGAGGGAAAATGGAGACAACTGCACTTGAACAACAACAACAAAAAAGTTAAGAAAAAGCCATACCTTTGAGCTGCTACACAGATAGTAACTGTCATGATGTATTGTGATATTATAGAAAATACCTAATACGTACATCTAACATAGTCAGACCGCCTTTGTTGCATATCCTGGATAAAATTATAACCCTAGTATGTGTCCATGATCCAAAACTCCCTGAAATAGTGAACAAATCTGTTCATCTTCATGTCCACTTTGGAAAGTGTTAATTCAAGTATTACTCTTTTACAAACTGTGATTCAAACGTTCTGTATACAACCGTCACATCCTGACAAACACTTTCATGTACCAGCGCTCCCCCCTGGCGGTTAGCTGCTAAAGGCCCGGTTCACAGCCCATTTCCAGCTCCCAGTGTGGCGATGGCAACTGACGGTATGCACTCAACACACATCCATTGAATAACTTAATGCTGTAAAACCCTATGAAACATTAGCTCAGAAGGTTATTAAAATGGACAAAAAATACTATTGGCTAGGCTAACGTGACAGGAATAAACAAAAGATCAGCCTTCTTAAAACCCTTTGTTGGAAGTCACAATTTTTCAGGCTTTGTGGCAAAAAGTTCTGTTTCCCAAAAGTACAGACAGAGCCAGTGATGGCACTGGTCCCTATCGACAATGAAAACAGTGTGAGTAAACAACCTAAGGCATCTTTTTTCCAAGTAAGTGCTGCTCCTGTCCTGTATAAAGGCATCTAATTTATAAGTTAAGCCTGAAAAGCTGAATAAAATGAATGTAAAAGCACCCATTTCAATGCCTCACAAGTTCTTAACCTCTTAGTAGCTCCTATATGAAGAATACTAGAAGAAACCAATCCAAACGATTCTGAAACTTTTATATTTTAATGCTGGGAATAAACTGTCTTTTAAAAGTCACCTTCTGATTCACTGTTAATAACATATCAAGTGTTTAGAAAGTACTACAAATAAGACAAAGGAGTACCTATATCGCCTTTCCTATTGCCTATAAAATATAAACTCTGGGGGGACATGTTCTACAACAAGGACATAAAGCACCCTCGCATTAGCCTTACATATTTGAAATTTTCCTAAGGTCTACAACTTTAAATCCTGTCACCCAAACAAAATCCCAACTGACCCATTGTCCTCCTGTGTCTGGAATGTAATGGCAAGTAATAAGCCAAAAATTAGCAGTCAAAATATAAGATAATAATATACTGAAAGGAAAAACTTACATAGCAGACCATTGACCTTTATCTTGCACTACAAAACGACATCCTGAAAAAGCAGTTTGGTGGCGGAGATAAGGTCAAAGCTGCCAGAAGACATGTATGCAGAAGCCAACGGGCCTCCTGATAAGTGTTTCAATAGCTGGCGCATATGCGACTTAAAGTAGTTTAACTTCTGATTTGCATTTAGTCAGCAATCTGACATTCTTAAGGTAGTAATCTCAAGAATCAAAACCATGTGAAAGATGGTGCATGAAAATTCTCATATTCCACCTTGAAAACGACACAGGATGAGCTGAAAAAACATGGGGGTTTTGTTACTATTATATCCTTTGGTTGTTTTTATAACTACAACACTAGTGCTCACTTTGACTTCCCCTTTAATTAAATTTAGCAGATAGCCAAGTACAATGTCCACATTTTAAATGGAAATAATAATAAAACAACACATGTGGTATTTACTATAGCAATAATTAAGCCAATCCAAAAAGCACATACTATGTGCCAGGCATAGTTCTGAGCGTTCTACAAGTGCAAACTCATTTCATCCTCACAGCACTTTACGGGGACGGTGTTATTACTATTCCCATTTTAGTGAGAAAATTGAGGTAGAAAGTAGCTAAGTGACTTGCCACAGTCCCACAGACAGTACGGGGAAGGGCCAGAATTCGAACCCAGGCCGTCCACAACCCAGACCCGTAAGTACGACACTTTATCATGCCAATGCAAACACTCTTAAAAATAGGTCTCTAATTAGCAGTAAGTCTTTTGGTCAGAACTTCTCTTTTCATATTTTTTAATGTAATAACATCACTTATTTCAGCAGAGAAATAACTTCAGAATATCATTAGATGTTCATTTATGTAAATGCTTCACTGCCTTTTCTTTGCTCTTGAAATCACTGCATTCCAAGTAAAGACACTTTTTCTTTTTAAATAGGAGGATCAAATCAAGAACACACTAATATGGTGGGATATATGTATATTAATTATCTTTATGTTTTTTAAATAATGAAACAAATAAAAACTATTCCCTCATTTTTTCATATAATCTTTTTTCTACCTCTGTATTTTGGGATATCAACATGTACATTATAAAGCCGTTTCCCAAGAAACATACTCAGTAAAAGTATTCTGCACCAGTGTTACCTCTTTTTAAATTTATTAAATTAAAAATGAATACCTAGGAGGGAAGTACAATGTGGAGAACTCCCGCCTGTTTTTGTATGGCCGTATTCTATATATTCTTCCTATCACTAGTCACCAACTAATCAAGAACCACAACCCGTGAACAAAATGAGGGCTCACAAGGGGAGAAAATACAATGTGTGTATCACGATGCGGGCTGGGAGGCATTTCCAAGCCCTTCTGGACGCAGCCTTGACCAAAAGCTACGGATACGACATCAACCACCCCTCCCATGGAACTTCAAGATAACTTTTTAATAACATATCCTTGACCAAGCAGTTATAGCCTTCACCACATCAACTATTAAATTAACACTGTGCTTCTTAGTGGACAAAATTTTAAATGCATACTTGCCTGCTTTGATAACAATTAATTTACTGGACAATGTACAGAATGAAGGCATTTTAGTAACCACTCACAGGGCCTCAACTTTTAAGAA
This sequence comes from Carollia perspicillata, assembly GCA_004027735.1. Classification (NCBI taxonomy): domain Eukaryota; kingdom Metazoa; phylum Chordata; class Mammalia; order Chiroptera; family Phyllostomidae; genus Carollia; species Carollia perspicillata. The sequence continues at coordinate 11,766 of PVKM010038087.1, forward strand.
GGATGTCATCATGCCTTATCTCCCACGAAGGACAACCTAGATACACTTTTCATAGAAGTTACCCCTCGGGCAGGATCAGTTTTGCAAAGGCATCGTTCTGCTGAGTAGCAGACTGCCCCCCACCCTTCAACCCCAGGCACCCATCGAAACACTGCCAGCTTCACAAAGTCCAAAGACATGACTACACACTAAGTCCATAGCCAGACCACAACGCATTACAGCTCAGGATAGAAATAGAACTTCACTAATGTAACAGCAACTATTTAACAGAAACCTGAAAAAGCTTTCTCTTTGTGAATGCCCCCAAGAAAAGCTTCATAGAACAACACAGTGAAATGTGTTGTTTTTTTCCCCCACGGGACACACAGTGCAATTTAACTCAATCGCATCAGGTGCACTGACGGTTTATCTAAGTCCTTGATTTCAACTGGGCGACCATCTACCATCCTGTGGAAAATCTTTACTAATTAAAGAAAGTTGAGATTGAACTATTCTAGTGGAAATCAATATACAGCATCTGAGCTATGAGTCAAAAGGGACAGATTAATCAGTGGAACAATGTGCAAAACAAAACAAAAAAAGAATGAAGAAAACAAAGAGTTTTATTTCCTAAACTCTACGCTGAAAATTTACACTGAATGTAAGTTTTTTTAAAAAAATTAAGTTTTTTACATTGGAATTTAAAATGTCTATGAGTAGTTACTTACATCCTTTTAACCTACGATTAAGGAAAAGATAGCAAGCAAGACATTAAGTCTTTCCGTAGCTCAATTTAAACATATGTCAAGTAAGGATATTATGGGCCAAATGACATCTAAGATAATCAAGAGATCTAATTCTATGCTGTTGTAGAAGCTAAAAGGAGAAAAATAAAACTAACATTTCCATTACACTTTTAAGAGTAGATAAGAATTATTGAAATGGTCTTACAGCTTACCATAAAAAAATACAGGTCACTTACAAGGATTAAAAAAGCCACTTTTCATCTTTCCAATGTGGCCAAAATAATTTTTGGAGAACATTTTTCCCCTCGTATGTCTCGTCTTAGTCCACTTGTTAATACTATGCTTTTACTCCAACTTGAAAGCAATCTAAATGTCAGTGGTCCCAAACAGGAAGGTGGGCATGTCTGTCTGTCACTGAACTTGTGATAGAAGCAAAGCACAGAAACTAGAACAAAGCAAAGAACACACGAATATTTCCAGCAAACTCGCTCAGCAGTGATTCTGGGTGTTCACCACCACAAGCACCCTGGGCAGGAGCAAGAACTGCCATCACACGTGTGGTCAGACGTCCACACGAAGGGAGTAGGTGTTTTCCTGTGTCCAGACCAGTGGGGGGTCTGGAAGGTCTCAGCAGTGCTTCAGAGTGACCTCTGTGACAGAAGTTAAGATGAGCATAAATAGATTAATTACCCTCTCAGGTCAAAGCCAGATTCAATTTTATGAGTATGTTCCTTTGAGAGTCTTATTTCTGCACCTCCTTGGGATTTAGAATAAACTCCTTATAGGTACCTCCGAACTAGTTTATACAGGGAATTTATATGTACTAATTCTACTGATTCAAAATTAACATTAGGCATTGATCGAAGGATTCCACACAGTTTTAAGGAAATCTCAACACGGAATAGAGTAGAAACAGAATTCCTGGTTGCAATCCACATTTCACATGGTCATTCATGATCTTTGGTTAAACCAGGCACCATCTTTTTTCCTACTATGCAACCCTTATAGCACCAGAAAGATGGCATGCATTCAAGAGACAGCCAGAACTGCTTTTCAAACTAATGGTATATTTAGCTGGAGGGATTTAGGAAATTTTTTCATGAAAATATTTAGACCTCTAGTCACCTTGATTCTGAAGCAGTGTCCTGTCTAGTACAACAGGAAAACAAGGAATGATATTAGCACAAAGACAGAGATATGTGTCCAAAATCAGGATTTAGAATAAAATAGCATTCCCATAAGTCAATAAAGCATAAATAAGGTTATTTCAATAATGAGCCAAAATGAGTGCTTATACTAACTTTTGTCAGTGAATAAGAGAGAACCAAAACAGAGGATCAAAACTGTATAACAAAGTATTTCATCAGCAAAAACCTTAGTTCCTCATTGAGAAGTTTTATAAGTAAATAAAAGCAGTGACTATCATTTTACTTTTGACAAATAAAGTTCAAGATTAATAATTTTTAATTATAGGCTTAAAAGCTGAGAAGCCAAAATAAGGAGTGACAAGATGCCTGTTGACAGAAATGACATATTACATTCGATAACTGGATATTATATAAATATACTGTATCATCATAGGCAATGATAGTTTAGCTACTAAATAATGAAATAACATTAAATTTAAAAAATGACTTGAAGTAAGGTAAACGTACACTTATTACCTTCCCTTTATCATTTTAACGCTGTGCAAATGACCCTACTAATCAATAAACCACGATATTAAAAATATCTTGGCTCCTT
>PVKM010038088.1:0-14227 GCA_004027735.1 Carollia perspicillata
AACTGATCCACCCTGCCAGGGAAAAACTTGCAATATTTTAATTACAAAGTTAGCAGTTGAGATATTCTACATACTGCATAAGTCTATAGGTCAAAAGAAAATAAAACCCATAGTAGTTTGGCCCTATGTTGTATGTTGTGTTAAAATGAGCTCTGATAAACTACACTGTCACCTTGATCTCACCTCCATGATTGAGGTGAGTAACCCCCCCCCCCAGAAACATACTTCTTCTGAACCTCAAATAATGAGAGTAATATCCACATGCGGGGTTACTCTGAGGGCTATGATAATAAAAAACCTAGGACTAGCGTAGTGTTGGCATATAAAAGGTGCTAGCAAATAAGGGTCCTTCATTTTCGTTTAGCACCATGGGCCTCATCTAATACTCAAAGTTGTCAGGGTAATAACTGAGGAAAAAGCCTACACTCCTGACAACATTAAAAAAGTATTGGTGCATAATTTGAAAAACTAGATTAATGTGTGGTCATCCCTCAGGAGCTAAAAGGAAAAGTTCTTCCCTAGGAAATCCCACCTCTAAAAATCTTACTCAGAAGACTTCCAGTCAACATCTCGTATTTCTCTCTTCAAGCTTTCTTCCCATTTATAAATTAATAAATACTTCAAGGTGATTTATCAAAAGCTCCTTAATTCTGATCAGATAAGATAGACACCATAAATTTATGAGTACTCTTGTGATATTTTCCAGTTTAGCCTAGCTCTAGTCAAGATCCTTTTGTGAGTTAGCTCTCATTATGTTGTTCAATTCTCAGGGATCAGTCAGAGCTTCAATTCTTATTACTTATAGTCCCTTTGAAGGGAGTTCTGAGATATGTCAGATTGCTCTCTGTTTTCCCAAATTAAAAAAAAAAGAAATAATTTTTACTTTCTTTGGAATATGTGTTGTATCCACATCCAATCTGTAAGGGAAACTTCTCATACTTAGCACCACAGTACTCTTATACACAAAAGGGTATCATCGCTCTCAATTTCCCCCACAAGTCTAGATCATATATGGGTTTGCTGCCAAAAATAGACAGAGGATCCTGGGGTCATAATGAAAGTCAAGGTATAAACTGATACAGCAGAAAATGGGTCCAACTTGAACATGGGCAGGAGGGGTGGAGAAGAAGTCAGACTAAATCCAGTGTGTATATTGGTTGTCCTAGGGGTAAGGAGCATTATAATAATTGCACAACCTGGTGAAGGGGTTGTACAAAGAATAACAAAGTGAGGAGTAACTTGCATAATGCATTGGTCAGTTAATTCACATAGGTGAGTTCATGAAAAAGTATATATATATTGTGGTATATCCTTACTGAAAGTAAGCTACCAGTTAAACACATCTTCCTAAACATCCCATCAATGACTGGACAATATGCAAAATTACAGGGCAAAATACAGACATGTATGATTCCTATTAATACCAATTCAGTCTTATAAGTTACACCATTATTTCTATCTTTGTTTTCCACCTGATGCTTTAAGTTTTCAATTCTCAGAATTTGAAAAGTATTTATTCTTCAAAGCATAATGACACCACAAAATATGTTCACTTTACCAATTATCTTTCATCCTACTTACTAATAACAGAAAAGCAGCCAGATATTACCAAAAATATGAGCAGAGCATAATCATAACTGATTTAAATCATCATAACTCAACAACATAGAACATACCCCATGGCTACAAATGTTTGCATCTTTCTTTAAAGCACCATTAGTTTGGATCTGAACTTCAGCTCTTTGAAAAGGTCAGCACAATGCAGATTATAGAGATAGTCAAATTGTTACTCTTGATTCATTAATATGATTGCAGTCATTGAATTGGTTTGAATTCATATCCAAGGACACTATGTACCAGCACATTTCCCAAGGATAGAGATGGAAATAAACATGAGATGGATATAGAGATAGAAATTGAAGATACATATTACTATAAATAAGTACAATATAAGTCTTATATTATCTCACATATCTATCACAAAAAATAAGCTTTTAAAAAATCATTAATATCATATTAGTGAAATATTTTTGGTACTCTCCTAAAGAAGGTATTCTAAAAACTTTCTTAACTGCCTTGTAATCTATACAGTGTATTGGTTGACTATTTTCTACACTTGAAGTTTGGAATTAACTTTAGCATTGCTTACAGTTGATTGTAAGTTCCTAAAACCAAGTGTAAACCCCAAGCTCTTGAAAGAGCAGACACAGATTTTCATTCTATTCATGGATATACAAACTGCACTGTATCATACATGGTTTTGCTCAAATGTTAATTGCATAGAAGAGAAATGGGAGAGGGAAATATTTGAATGGGCTATGAAGAAAGCAGAGAAGAATGTGAACACAGCAGGAAAAAGGACATTAAATACTTCAAAAAGATATGTGATAAAAAATTAGAAATTGAAACTAAAATGTACAAAAAGGCAGATAATTTTTTCTGTCATTTTTTTATACTTCCTTGTTCTCACATGTCTACATGCTGTAAAAGCTATATCTTACTGTACTTAAACTTTTCAGGTACACAGAAGCTTAAGAGTTGATTATTTAAAAATGAAACAAAAGGAAAAATTTACCAAATATTGAAAAAAGATTCCAGTTAAATTTAGAATAGTATGTAATTTATCCCTGCTGATTTTTCCATTCATGTTGGCAAAGCTAATTTGTGCCTCATATTATTTCATTTTCTTTATGCACTACTTTTGCAATAAAATAAAAATAAATTCAATCTCACCTTTGAAAAGTGATAATTATGTTCCATCACTTATATAAGAGATCATAGTAACTGTCATGCCTGAGGCTTTTTGAGTTATGGGTCTTTGACCTTTGTAGGAGAAACAATAACCATACTTCACAGGTAAGGCATTCTTCAACTGTGAATAGGAAGATGTAGTTCCAGTTTCTCTTGGCAATACACCCTTTTCTGTAGGATGGAAAAATCAGCTCTGAATTATTCAAAGTGCTGATTCCTCAGGAAGATATTCTCTTTCCAGTTTAGGGAGTAAGAACCCCAAAACTCTACTGAGCATGGAAAATAGACACACATATGCATGCATGTATGGATTTATGACTGTATACACATGTGTATATATAGCATATACTCTATATATTATATTGCATGTATACATATACAAGTGCATACATGCATGTGCATTTACACATGTGAATGTGTGTCTCAATCATGGTATTATACAAACCAATTATATAGAGACTCAAACTGGGCTGTATATATCCAGCATAATCTTTTTCATTATAGTTCTCCAAAGAGTTGAAGATATTTATCATATTATGTTTAAAATACAGTGTCCAGCACAAATAGAGACCATTTTTACTGCATATAATTTTTATTGCAATATCATAAGCACATAGTTCTGTAACATAACAATATCACACTCAAGCACACCATATGACATTTTAGGTGAAATGTTCAGTTGCTGTCCATCTCATGTAAGACATTCACGTACCCTACTAACCACTCTCTATGGCATTATTTCTGCTGGACCCTGTAGATCACATAACTCATCTCTTTAAACTGTTTCTACCTTTTTCCTACTGAATTCACTTCCAGAAGTTGGTGGAAAGAACTGATTCATCTTATGAGTAACAAAGAAAACCTGCAGAATGGGCTTTGGCATCAGTTGGACTTGGCATGAGGTCCAAAAACAGTTCTGCCAATGTTTTACCTATTTGACCTCTAGTCCTCTAATTCTTCATATCTGTATACTTCATTGTCATCATCTTAGAAACCAGGATTAAAAATAGGGTTTCTGTAAAGATTATGTGAAGTTATATATTATAATTTGCAAACTGACACATAATGACAAAAAATGGTAATTACTATATTGTTTCTTAAGACAATGATGACCCAATTCCATCTAAACAGGTTCATAAAATTAGACTTACTTATCTTTAAGAAGTGATAGACAAGTCACTTATTATGTCCCAGATGTGTGGTATTGTGTGTCATGGGACAAATATAAAAATTTATAATACAGAAGTTTAAAGAGTCATTTTTATATACGAAAACCATAATAAAATAGAAATATTATCATTTCTAACTTGGGTATATTCACTTTAGAAAATATTGTTATTACTTACCAAATATACCAAGTGCCCCTCTCTCCCTATATTTCCCAGCTTCTCTTGTTTGGAGCCATGCAATTATTTCTGGCCAACGATTACTAAGCATATTTGCCATTTCTGGTCCAATAATTTTAAGAGTGTCTTGAGTTCTCTAAACTCTCTTTCCTATGCCTGAATAATAACTGTGTTGTATGGAAATAACAGAGCCATAAGAGAAAAGCAGTCTGGATTCCTAAATTATGGTCAGAGATTTTAACACCCCTCTCTCAATAATTGAGAAGACAAGTAGACAGAAAATCATTTGGTGTAAAGAATGCTTGAAAAACACTATCAATCAACTTTACCTAATAACTCCACCTAACAAGGGCAGAATATACATTCCTTTAATACAAATGGAATATTTATCAAGCTAGATCACCCTTTGGGCCATAAAAGAAATCTAAGTAATTTGAAAAGTGTTCAAACTAAATATGCTCTTGAATGACAAGAAAATTAACTTAGAAGTCTGTAACAAATCAACATGTGACCAATTCCTAAATATTCAGAAACTAAATATATTTCTAACTAATCAATGGTGAAAAATAAAAATGTTAGAAATTATTTTTAACCGAATTAAAAAAACACACAACATATAAAAATTTGGGGATGTAGCCAAGTAGTACTTATATAACAATAACAACAAATATTTAATAGCACTGAATAAATACTATAGCAGAAGAAAGATCTCAAATGAATGACCTTAATTTTACCTTAGAAAACTCAGAAAAGAATAAATTAAAACAAAAGAAAAAAGAAAGAAAATAATAAAGATCAGAGCAGAAATCAATAAAGCAGAAAATAAAAAGCAAAAAAAAAAAGGTGCTTATTTAAGGAGATCCATAAAATTGATATATACCTAAACAAACTGATCAGAAATAAAAGAAAGACTATATACATTAATGGTGTGAAAAATGAAAAAAGCATCAATGCTATGTATATTCAAAAGGCATTTAAAGAAAAATAATAAAATAATATAAATGAATATATGCCAATGATTCTGATACCATATATGAAATGTAATAACTGCTTGAAAGCTAAACTACCAAAGCTCACTGAAGAAGAAACCAATAACCTGAATATCTCTTTTATAAATTGAATTTTAGTTAAAAACCTCACCCAAAAGGAAACTCTGGTCTCATATTAGTGAATTCTGGCTAACTTATAAGAAAACATAGTATCAATTTTTTAAACTTTTTTAGTGTTGTTCAAGTACAATTGTCTCCATTTTCCTCCACCACTCCCACCCCCATCCCACCCATCCCCACCTCCCACCCTCAATCCTACCCCACTTTGTTTTTGTCCATGTGTTCTTTATACACATTCCTTGACTACTCTTCCCTTCCCCCCGCATTGTCCCCCTCCCTCCTCTCCTCTGGTTACTGTCAGTTCTTTTTTATTTTTTATTTTAGTGAAAGAGAAAACAATTCCCAATCAGTCTATGAGGCCAGCATATTCTGGTACCCAAACTGGACAATGACATTAAAAGAAAATTAGATCTCCTAACTCTTATGAATACAAATGCAAAACCTATTTTAAAATGTTAGGAAATGAAATCCAAAAATGTATAGAAAAGATAATTGTGAAAAGATCACAACCAAGTGGAGTTTATCCCAGGAATGAGAGATCAATTGGATATTCTAAGATCAATCAAAGCTATTGACCATATTAACAAACTAAAAATTAAAAAGAATATGATCTCAAAAAAACAAAAAATAACTTTACAGAATCCTTCATGCATTTCTGATTAAAATCTATAAACAAACTAAAAAACAGAAGAAATCTCCCTAAAACCTACAGCTAACAGCATACTTAATATTGAAAGCATAAATAATGTCCCTCTCAGAACATTAATAACATAATGATGTTCACTCTGACCACAACTACTCAATATTGTACTGAAGGTTCTACCCAGTACAATGAGGCCACTAGAAGAAATAAAAAACATACATATTGGAAAGGAAGAAGTAAAGTGTTCTTTATTTGAAGACAACGTGGTATCTATAAAAAATTTTATGGAAGCTCTCAGAAAGGTACTATATAATAAATAAGTTCAGCAAGATTACAGGATTCAAGATCAATATACGAGAATCAGAATTCCAGCCAAGATGGAGGCATAGGTAGACATACTGTACCTCTTCACACAACCAAAATAGGGGCAACAGTTTAGAAACAAAAAAACAAGTACCAACAGAAAATTGAACTGTATGGAAGTCTGACAACCAAGGAGTTAAAGTAGACATATTCATCCAGACCTGTAGGAGGGGCAGAGTCAGGCAGCCAGGCTGAGAGGGCTCTCAGCAAAGTGGTACCTGGCAGACCCACGAGGTGGTGGATTGTGGAGAAGCATGGAGCACAAGGTGGCTGGCGGACTGGGTGGTCTCACATTCTCTCGCAGATAAAATGGGTGAAACTGGGGAGAAAGACAGACTGCGCAACCCAGGGTGCCAGTGCAGGGAAATAAAGCCTCAAAACACCAATTGAAAACACCTGTGGGGTTTGAGGTGCCGGGATAGACTCCCAGCCTCACAGGATAGTTTGTTGGACATACCCACAGGATCCTAAAATGTACACAAGTGCACCCACATGGTAATCGGCATCAGAAAGGCCCAGTTTGCTTGGGGGAAGCGGGGGAAGTGACTGAAATCTGGCAGAGAAGGAAGCAAGCACCATTGTTCCTTCTCAAATCCCTCCCCCACATACAGTGTCAGAAACCAGCAACTGGGTTGCTCTGCCCTGGTGAACACCTAAGGCTCTGCCCCTCACTACATAACAGGCACGCTGGGACAAAAAAAAAAAAAAAATGGCCCAAAGGAAAGAACAGATCAAAGCTCCAGAAAAAATACAACTAAGCAATGAAGAGATAGCCAACCTGTCAGATGCACAGTTCAAAATAGTGGTAATCAGGATGCTCACAGAATTGGTTGAATTTGGTCATAAACTAGATGAAAAAATGAAGGCTACACTAAGTGAAATAAAGGGAAATGCACAGAGAACAAATAGTGATGGGAATAAAACTGGGACTCAAATAAATGGAGTGGATCAGAAGGAAGAAAGAAACAACCAAACAGAAAAGAATGAAGAAACAAGAATTCACAAAAATGAGGAGAGGCTTAGGAACCTCCAGGACATCTTTAAATGTTCCAACATCTGAATTATAGGGGTATCAGAAGGAGAAGAGGAAGAGAAACAAGTGGAAAACTTATTTGAACAAATAATAAAGGAGAACTTCCCCAATCTGGCAAAGAAAATAGACTTCCAGGAAGTCCAGGAAGCTCAGAGAGTCCCAAAGAAGTTGGACCCAATGAGGAACACACCAAGGCACATTATAATTATATTATCCAAGATGAAAGATAAGGAGAAAATCTTAAAAGCAGCAAGAGAAAAGGAGATAGTTACCTACAAAAGAGGGCCCATAAGACTGTCAGCTGACTTCTAAAAAGAGACCTTGAAGGCAAGAAGGGGCTGAAAAGAAGTATTTCAAGTCATGAAAGGCAAGGACCTACATCCAAGATTGCTCTATCCAGCAAAGCTTTTATTTAGAATGGAAGGGCAGATCAAGTGCTTCCCAGATAAGGTCAAGTTAAAGGAGTTCATAATCACTAAGCCCTTATTATAAGAAATGTTAGCACTTATCTAAGAAAAAGAAGATAAAAAACATGTATAGTAAAATGACAGCAAACTCACAAATATTAACAACCACACCAAAAACAGAAACAGAAACAAACTAAGCAAATGTCTAGAACAGGAACAGAACTACAGAAATGGAGATCACATGGAGGGTTATCAACAGGAGAGTGGGAGGGGAAGAGAGAGGGAAAAGGTACAGAGAATAAGTAGCATAGATGGTAGGTAGAAAATAAACAGCGGGAAGGTAAGAATAGTATGGGAAATGCAGAAGGCAAGAACTTGTAAGTATGACACACGGACATGAACTAAAGGGGGAGAATGTGGGTGGGAGGGGGGTGCAGCATGGAGGGGAGTGAAGGGGGAAAATGGGACAATTGTAATAAAATAATCAATAAAATATATTTTTAAAAAGAATCAATGCATTTTTATATAATATCAACAATGATAATTTGATTTTATTTCTAGAAATTCCATTTATAGGAGCATCAAACATTATTAAATTTATAGGGTAAATCTGGCAAAATATGTATTAAGCCTATACAACTAAAACTACAAAACGTTCCTTAGAGAAATTTAAAAACACCTATATAAACAGAGATAAACCACGTTCACAGATCAGAGAATTCATTACACTTAAGATATATCATTTTTCTCTAGTTGATCTATAGAATCCATAGGTTAGATGCAATCTAAATCAAAATTGAACAGCTTTTTCTGTAGAAGTTAACAAGTTGATTTCAAAATTCATATGGAATTATAAAGGACTTAACAAAATCATTTTTGAAAAATAACAATTGTGTGAGAAAAAAATTTCAACAACAATTTAATGAAGAAAGGTTAGTCTTTTCAACAAATGGTGTTGGAACAACTGGATAGTCATATGCAAAAGAAAGAAAAAGAAACTTTGATCTGTACAAAAATTAACCCTCACAATGGATCATTTACTGAATTGTAAAACTTATAGCTATAGAATTTCTACCAGAAAAGATAGTAGGTTAAGCAAATTTTCTTTCAACATCTAAAGCCCAATTCATCGTATGGTATTTGTCTTTCACTGACTGGCTTCTTTCACTTGGCAAATATTCTTCAGTTCCATCCATGCTGTTGCAAAATGTAGGAATTCCTTCTTTTTCTCACCTATAAAAGGAATCTAATGAACAAAATAAACTAACAAACAGAATAGAACCACAGACATGGAAACATAGAACAGACCGATAGTGACCAGAAAGGAGGGGGAAGGGGATAATGGTAGAAAGAAGGGGAAGGGATTAGACAAATAACATGTATGAATGACCCATGGAGATGGACAACAGTGTGGGAATTGACTGTGGGAGTGGGAAGGTGGGATGGGTGGAGGAGGGCAAATGGAGAAAAACTGGGGCAACTGTAATAGAATAACAATAGAAATTATTTAATTTAAAAATAAAGAGGTACTAAACCTATGATCGTAACAAAAATTTAAAAGTGAAAGTAAGTTTTTAAAGAAAGTACAGTCTGTAAAATTAAAAATGATAAAATTGCTCACGTGATTTTTTTAAATTAAGAAATTCCTCTTTTTGAAAGGTACTGTTAAGAAAACGGTAAACCACAGACTGAAAGAAAATATTTACAATCACATATGTAATGAACTAGTATTATGAAATTTAATTAATTTTAAAAATCTAAAAAAAGCAAGAGATTTGAATAGATATTTCATAAGGAGAATATACAGATAGTAAATAAGCACATAAAATCTTTAACATAAGTACATTAGCAAACCATGTTAAAATCTAAAGCTAAGGAAAATTCAGTAATATTAATACTATATTTAAAATTTTGACATTTTTTCTTTGTGGGTATTTTACAGTATTTTAAAAATTTTTTAAATATTTATTAAAATATTATTTACCTTGACTGCAGAGTCTTGACACCTCCTGAAATTTTGTGCCCAAGGTGAGTCTCTCCCTCATTTTATAATACTATTGACTCTGCTTCATATCATTAGTAATTAGATAAAAATAAATTAAAGTATATCTACACACCTAATAGAATATCTAAGATTAAAATAAGATTGGTCATTTTGAGGTTGATGAGGATGTGGAACCCCTGGAATTCCCATGCACTGGAAGTGGGAATGTCAAGTAGAACAACCACTTTGAGAAGCAGTTTGGCAGTTACCTAAAAAATTAAACATACTGCTACCGTATGATCAAATCATTCCATTCTTAAATGTGCATGCAAGGGAAATGAAAGCATATTTCCACAGAAAGGCTTGTACACAAATGTTGATGGCTCTCTTTGCAATAGCCAAAATCTGGAAACAACCCAAATGTTCATCAACAGACAAGTAGATTAACAAGCTACAATGTATCCATACAATGGGATAATAATTAGCAATAAAAAATAATAAACTGATAACATGCAAAAACATGAATGAGTTTCAAAATAACTATGCTTTGTGAAAGAGACCAGAATAAACTAGAGTACTACTCCATGATTCCATTTATACTAAATTCTAGAAAATGCCAACTAATTTTAGTGATAGAAAGCAAATTAGTGATTGCCTGGGGGGAAATGGAAAATTACAGGGAGTAGTGGCAGCATGCTATTACAGTGGGCTACAGGGAAACTTGAGTGGGCATGATATAAACACTATCTTGATTGATGGTGTGGTGATGGTTTACATCTACCAAAACATAGAATTGAATATTTAAATTTTGTACAATTTACAGTAGTTCAACTATAACTCAATAAAGCTGTTTAAGAAACATATGGTTTTATGAGAAAAAAGTCATGTCTTATTCTAATTGTGTAATAGATATCATTTATAAATGCCACAGATTTATTCCTAGATATTTTACTCCTTTTGAAGCAATCGTGAATGGGATGCTTTCTTAATTTCCATTTCTTCTATGGCATACAAAATTCAACAGTTCTGGATATTAATTTTGTATCCTGCTGCTTTGCTGAATTCATTAAATAGTTTCAGTAGTTTTTTGGTGGAATATTTAGAGTTCTCTATGTACAGTATCATGTCATCTGAAAATAAAGACAGTTTTACTCCTTCCATTCCATTTTATATGTCTTTTATTTCTTCTTCTTGTTTGATTGCTATGGCAGGATTTTCACTATTATGTTGAATAAGAGAGGTGAAAGCAGATATCTCACTCTTGTCCCAAATCTTAGGGAAAAAGTTTGTGGATTTTGCCCATTAGTGTAATGCTGATAATGGGTTTGTCAATTATGGACTTCATTATGTTTAGTTATGTTACCTCTATTTCCACTTCACTGAGTGTTCTTATCATAAATGGGTGTTGGATTTTATTAAAAGCTTTTGCTGCACCTATTGATATGATCATGTGCTTCTTATACCTTATTTCATGTATGTGTCAAATCACATTTATTGATTTGCAGAAGTTGTACCAACCTTGCATTACTGGAATAAATCCAATTTGATCATGGTGTATGATCTTTTTAATGTATTGCTGTATTCCACTTGCTAATACTTTCTTGAGGATTTATTCCTCAATGTTCATCAGAAATATTGGCTTATATATTTTTGGTAGTGTCTTTAACAAATTTTGGAATTTGAATAATGCTGGCCTCCTTTTGTATTTTTTGAAATCATTGGAGAAGGAGATGTGTATGCTGTTCTCACAATATTTGGTAAAATTCACCTGTGAAGACATCTGGTCTGAGGAATTTCTTTGAAGTTTGTTATTACTGCATCAATTCCATTAGATATAACCTGTCTATTCAGATTCTCTGATTCTTCCTGATTTCATTTTGAAGATTGTATGTTGAAACTTGGAATTGATCCATTTCACCCAGACTGTCCAATTTGTTGGCATAGATTTGCTCAGAATATTCTTTCACAATCCTTTGTGTTTCTTTTGTTCCAGTTGTTATTTCTCCTCTTTCATTTCTGATTTTATTTATTTGGATCATCACCTTATCTTCTTGATGAGTCTGGTTAAGGATTTGTCAATCTTGTTTTCTTTTCAAAGAAAAGCTCTTGGGTTCATTGATCTTTTGTATCCTTTCTTTAGATTCTTTTTCTTTTATATATGCTCTGATCTGTATTATTTCCTTCCCTTTATGCTCTTGGGCTTTTTTTTAAGTTCCTTTTTAAAAAATTGTGTTTTATCAATTATATTTTATTGATTACAATTATTCATACTTATGTTTTATTACAGTTGTCCCAATATTTCTCCCATTGCACCACTTCATCTGGCACCCCTCGTACCCTCAGGCAATCCCCACATTATTGTTCATGTATGTGGGCCATGCATATGAGTTCCTTGGCTACTGTATTTCCTATACTTTACTTTACATAATGGGCATGTAATCCCCTCACTTCTTCACCCATTACTCTACACCCTTCTCACGTCTGGCAACTATCAAAACACTCTCTTTATCCCTGATTCTGTCTCTGTTCTTCTTATTTTCTTAGTTTGGTTTTTAGATTCAGTTGTTGATAGATATGTATTTATTGTCATTTTATTGTTCATAGTTTTGATCTTTTCTTAAATAAGCCCTTTTAATATATCACATAATAATTGTTTGGTCATGATGAACTCCTTTAGTTTTTTTTCTTGTCTGGGAAGCTCTTTATCTACCCTTTTATTCTAAATGATAGCATTGCTGGGTGGAGCAATTTTGGCTGTAGGTCCCTGCTTTTCCTAACTTTGAATTTCTCGCCAATTACTTCTGGCCTGCCAATTTTCTTTGTGAAATAAGTTGACAGACTTATGGGACCTCCCCTATAGGGAACCAACGGCCTTTTCCTTGCTTTTAAGCCGCTTTTAAGATTCTCTCTTTATCTTTAACCTTTGGCATTTCAATTATGTGTCTTGGAGTGGGCCTCTTTGCATCCATCTTGTTTGAGAATCTCTGTGCTTCCAGGAATTCCATGTCTATTTTCTTCACCAAATTAGGGAAGTTTTCTTTCATTATTTTTTCAAATAGGTTTCCATTTTCTTGCTTTCTCACCTCCTCTGGCACCCTCATGATGCAAATGTTGGTATGCTTGAAGTTGTCCAGGAGGCTGCTTATATTATTCTTGCTTTTTTGGATTCTTTTTTCTTCTTATTCTGATTGGTTGTCTTTTACTTCCTTATGTTTCAAATCTATGATTTGATTCTCAGCTTTATTCACTCTATTGTTGTTTCCCTTTAAACTGTTCTTTATTTCAATTAGTGTATCTTTCATTTCTGGGTAGATCTTTATTATGCTAATGAGGTCCTCACTAACTTCCCTGAGCATCCTTATAACCAGTGTTTTGAACTTTACATCTGATAGATTACTTACCTCCATTTTGTTTAGTTCTTTTTCTGAAATTTTAATCTGTACTTTCACTTGAGTCTTGTTTCTTTGTCTCTTCATTTTGGCAGCCTCCCTGTGTTTGTTTCTATGTCTTGGTAGTGTGTCTTGGTAGTGTGATCTAATGTACTAGGTGTCCTATAGTGTCCAGTGGCATAATCTCCACTCTCACCCAAGATGAGTACACAAGATGTGCCCTTTGGGTGGGCTGAGTATAGCCTCCTTTTGTAGGTGAGCCTTGGTTGTTGTTCGCAATCGTGGGGGGATTGACCCAGGCCAGTTAGCTGCAAGGACAGACTGTGACAATGGACCACAAACCCCCATTCTCTGTGGTGGATCAGCTGTGCAGGGGCTGTGTGGTGGTGCTCTGATATGGTCTATAGCTGTCTGCTGGGTGCACGGGCCCTTGGGTTACCCAGGTAGTGCAGGCCATGGTCAGCCCTCACCTGTACTTTGCCCAGAACCACCCTGCCTGAGCTATAAAGCAATCTTAGATGGCTGCTACTTGCTTTAAGCTTGGAGGTTACCAGATGAAGCCAATCTGTGAATCTAGGCTGGCTACTGCTAGTGCCAGGCCTGGGACCACTTAGCATGAAGTCCAGGGTCTGGGAACTGGGGCCTTACTGAAGGCTGGGTTATGGAAGTTGTAAAGCATGAGCCAAGATCAGCTATTCATATCTTGGGTGGGCCCATCAGTTTGGTGGGATGGAGCTTCAAGGGATCTCCAGGGTGGGGCAAACCATGTTAGCCAGTTTGATGGAGTCTCAGATATGGCACCTGCCTGCAGTCTCTGGCTCTGTAGGGGGAGGGTTCAGAAAAGGGACAATGGCCTCTGTACCCTTTCTGGGAGAAAATTGTCTCCCAACTCTTGCCTTGATGCCAAACACTTCAGTTCCTCCCTTCATACCACTGGTACATTTCAAGCTGCTACCCTCGTGCTGGAGCTCAGAGGAAGTAAGCCTGAATAAGTTCATGTGTGGGTTCTTTTAGGGGAACTGCTTGGGACTCCAGAAGTTTCTCCCAGCAAATCTATCCCTGCTGGGTTTTGCAGCTAAAAGTTATGGGGACTTATTTTCTTGGCACTGGAACCCTGGGATGGGGTCTTATTTGGGGCTGGGACTCCTTTCTCTTGAGATAACCTTCCCAAATTTTTACCCACCACATATGGATGTGGAACA
>PVKM010038089.1:0-14205 GCA_004027735.1 Carollia perspicillata
TTTCGTCATCATTTAGTGAAAGTTTTTGGGCAAGTAGTGCTGTTACACTTCATGTTTGTGCAAAGAAAATTAAGCTATGAGCTGACAGGAATCACTTAAAGTGGAAAATGAGAAAGATCTGACTCAATCTCACCAACATTGAAATCCAATTTGGAAATATTCTTTTTAGTTGAGAAGTGGCTGATTCCAGTTGTTCAGCGAAAGGTCGAAGATCTCAGAGTAGATGACTTTGCTGCCTATTACCATCAGTCAGGCCTCGCTCTCTCTGACGGCAGTCAGGCCCAACCCAGGAACCGTTCGTTCTACAATCTTACTTGCTGCAGGAAAGACAAGGGTGTGAGGCACGTCTCTTTGGTTTCCCATCCTACGCATTAAATATCTAAAGCTCGAAGCGGAGTTTATCAGAAATAGAAAATTATTTCCCAAATTCAAAGGCTTTTTAAACAACAAATGAAGTGAACACATTCATAGTGAGCCTTTGTGTTGTGTGTGTGTGTGTGTGTGTGTGTGTGTGTGTGTGATTCCATTATCCAACTTCCTTTTTACTAGTCCCGGTGCCCTTTTGGTGGTGTCTCCCCGTGTGGAGTGTAGAGAGCTGCACAGCTAGCTACTGGGGACAGACCTTCCTTCTCTCCTCCAAGGCAGTCATGTGATTTAAATTTGGGCAATCAGATCTTGTCTTCTGGGACTTTGGATCTTGAGCAACTGGGTAAGCGGGCAAGGGATGGATGTAGGGCACGCACTCTGGGCAGCAGAGGCTGTGGAGTGTGAAGCAGCTTGCTCAGCCTGCCTGCTGCTCTGGTTCTGGTCGCCCAGCTCTGTTGGACCCCTGGGAAGCTGGCCATTTCCCCATCCTGGGTCTCCAGCCTCCCATCAATTGCACACACCTCCACATATTCAGATCAACCGCTTCCCCACTTTTTTTCCCTATGATAATCAGAGTAGGTTTTTATTATTTATTTATTTATTTTTGCAAAAAGAGCTTTCATTGATGCAACCATTTCCACAGTCTAGGTGGAAATAAATGCTAACCTTTTACACTGAATTATTAATGCACCCAATGGTAACCAGTCTGAGGGGGACTACTTTTAAATAATGTTTTATTTGAAGATGTTAGCTATGGTGACATTGTGTCAGTTATATGCTTCTGTAAGGTTGCACAAGTCATATTTTGTCCAAGTGTATTTTGGTTTGGCAGTCAGCTCGAATCAGCCAGTGATGGCATACTTTATAACTTGGTTCCGTATTTCAGTGTTTTTGCTGCAATTTTGGAATTAAAATTTTGACATTATTAGAATGAGCTAAACTAACGTCTTGGGGAGGCATGGGAAGGTAAATCAACAGAAACATAATTGGTTTCAATGCTGTACTTTCCAAAAGTGAAACGTCTGCAGTGGTGTTATTAGCTGAGACACTGTAGATAGTTTTACACGTCAGGAACAATTAACACGTGTCCTGCGGGTCTGATTACCAGCCTTAAGGAAGTTCTGCTCTGCATAAACCCCAAAGCAAAGCCTCCAGGAAGGTTAAAGATCCCTGTTCTACCATTAAAGTGGGAAAGTAATGTGCTTTTTTTTTTGGTTGACTATAAAGTTTGACTTGTGGGACTCTGTTCTGAGAGGTGAAAACAAACATGAGTATAAGACGAGTTGTTTTCCTTAAAAATTCTTAAACCTTTAGCCAAAGCCACTTATCAGAAAATTTCTTAATATAAAGCTAAATCGATATTACCTTTATGGGGATCGCAGGAAAAGAGAAGTTAAAAAGCCAAAGTGGAAATTTTCCTTAAAATATAGCATGAAAGAGATTTTATATGTTTGGGTTACTGCAGAGAAGAGTGATAAATTGGATATTTGATATGTGAAATCATTGGAGGAATAGCAAAAGGAGGTGGATTTATAAACGCATTTAGGAGTAATTACGTGATTGAAAGTAAATTTATGAGACATCCTGATTATTACATATCATAGGTGCTTGAAATACAAAGTAATGAGGTGAGAGTCACATGAACACAGTAAATTAAAAGTTTACTAGTAATGCCCAGTAATATGCATATTCTCAATTATATGCAAACAGAGACCTGGTAGAGTGGAGTCATAAAGCTGGCCTTCTGCTCCCAGATTCTTCACTAACCAAGTAACTAAACCGAGGCCACTTTACCTCAAATGTAACGTGAAGAACAGGGACTCATAAAGTTCAAGCTTCTTATCAGCTCTACCTATGGTCCTAAAATTATCTTTATTTTTAAGTTCTTTGATTGTTTCTCTTCTTTCAGGATGAAGGAGAAAAGAGCTAGAAATAAACATGATGTCGAATGGACAGACCTCTAGATGGACTTGGGAATGCAGAAATTCCCTTGTTTATACCTTTCCAGTAAAAAAAAAAATAGAGTTGGGTCAGGCATTGTTCCACTATAGTGACCCTCGCCCAAGACGGAGAATGAGTCTCTACATACCTCAGGGAAATCCTGTGTCACAGGGAAAGTGCTGGACTCAGCAGGCAGTTTCTGCCTCTGTCACAAACAGCCTTGTGGCCTTGGACAAATTATGTGGCCTCCGTGGGCCTCTTATCCTCAAAAGAGGACCTAAGGTGGACCTTCAACATTCTTTCTAGCTCTTCTATTATTTTATTCAAAGAAAGCAACATTTTGGGTATCAAGGAATGATTCGATTTGTGTGCTAATTTGAGGTTTTCTTTAGCCTGCCTGATATATTAGCATTCCAAGTCGCAAAGTAGACAGAGTTCCAGACTTGAGACTGGTGTTGCCATTTTAAATTACAACAAGCAAATTTGGGACTAAATGAAATAAATGAGCAAGGCACGCAGTCAGGAAAACTGTAAAGCTGGCGGAAGACAGAGAGATTAGATATTTTTCTATCAAAGGCAAGAGCGTTGGAAGAAGAAAGTGAAAAACATGAAAAAGAGAAAGAGAGAGCACAAGGGAAGAAATGGGGGAGGAAGAAGGAAATAGAATAAGTGGAGCCCCTCTTGGGCCCACAGGTCTTTGAAGTGACGCCAGAACCATGGCAAAGGATTGTGGGATAGGAGGTCAAGAGAAAAAGTAGATGGAGACCTTTCGTTCAGAGGTTAATAGTTGCATGTCAGAAGTGCTTTATCAGAGTAAAATACCCTGTGCATTTTTTGATACTTTTTAAAGGAGTAAACCAGTTTTGTGGAAGCTTCCCCAAGGTCCTCATAAAAGAAGAGTCCTATGGTTTAAAACCCAAAGAAGATACTCTATAATCAGAGGCTCCGTTTTAATTAGAAATAACAACGAACTACTGGAAAAGGCTGGTGTTTCATATTTAAAATCATTCAAAACAAGCTGGTTTTATTTTTATCTGGGGGCTAAGGGCTGGGTGAGTAAAGCAGCTGATAGTGATCGGAGAGCCTTTTAATCGCTCACCGGGATCTGCACTGTTTCTACAAGTTCACTGCCATCCAGCCCTGTAAATTATGAATGAGAAAAAGGATCTTTGCTCTTCACAGACATTCTGATTCCTAAGCAATTCCAGCCAAAGGTCAACACTGAGGTAACTTCAAGTTTGCTTTGGCAAAACCGACATTCTTATTCAGATAGCTGAGAAGATGATTGTGTAAAATTAGCGAAGGTTACTATGGAAGCATTGGGAAAGTTTACTGAGTGTAGGAGATGGTAGTGCAAGCGGTATTTCCTTGAATGAGTTAGCCGAAGTGCTTCAAATCAGCTAGCTCCAGGGATATTCTTATATATATATATGTTAAGAAATACATAAGAAAGCCAGGGGTTTGCCTTTATGTTTGGCAGGTTTCTTTGTGTGACAGCGGCATGGTCAAAGTTTTACTTGAATGGCTCTCCTCACACGCGCAGTCCTGCAGCCTCTCGGATGATTAAGAGGACTCACAGGAAACCTCCACCTCTGACTGTTTAACTTACCAGGACCTTTAAAAGCAAGGCTGATAAAATTTATAAATTTATCTCATCTCTAGCAGTTGATGACACTCATCCAGTCCGTTTCTAAGACTCTCTGGGTCTGTGGTTTTGTGAAGCCAGGTCACTGAGGACAAATCTCGAGCAGAATGATCAAGCCATAACTAACCTTTAAGTGCTTCCTTGAAGGTTAAGACCAGAGGATCGGAATAAAAAGTAGCAGGATCCTTGCTCTGATCTTTTCCTGACATTTCCCGAGGCAGAGGGCATGGCGCAGGTTGGAGAGTAAACTGCTCCATACTCGTGGCCTCACTGAGGAGCATAGACACACTGTTTTTGCAGGCATAGAGGGGAATAAAGACACACATGTAATGCAACTAATATTTGATTTGACTATGGGTTTATTTTTAATAAGCTTATCAAAAACACTCATCTGCAGAGAAGACTTAAGAGCACAGATGTAATAAATTAACATATAATTGCAAAATGCTGAGATGCAAATTTCTTTTGTTTAATGTAGCTTTTTATTCTCTCATTTTTTTGGTGCTGGCAGTACAATTGTTATAAAACAATTCATTTAACACCATCTCAGGATTATGAAAACCATTTAATCCACTGGAAAGGATTACATTTCTTCTTTTTTAATTGTTGGTCAACATTTCAAATAAAATGCAATATTTCATATATTGTATGGTGACAAGCAAACTGCATATTTCTTCTAGGATGGATGGTTGCTTGTCCTTGTATAAAACCAAACATCATTCTCTGGAAAAGCAGGTCGAGTAACGCTAGACTTCATAATAGCTGTGGGTACCTTGAGCACGTCTCAAATCAATAATGACAGAGGTAGCCTGATAGCAATTTATGAACCCCAGTCCTCTGGGGAAACATATTTCAAACCATAACTTCATCTAAACTGTTTATCGGCTAAGCTTGCTCAAATGTATGAAGTGTCAAAAAGTTTCTTTGACATTAGGCTTGTTATTGTCCTTTGATTTATGTACCCAAGCAAAACGTAGTAAATAAAAAGATTGTTTGGTGGTTTGGTATTTTAAGGAAATGATTAGAAACATTTGCCAATGCTATTCATTTTATATGTTTTTTTTTCTTTTCCAAATAAAAAAAAAAGTGTTTCCGTCCTGCGAATGACTTCACAGTAAAGGAACCTTAGACGATCATTATAGTAAGCAGAAATGCCGATGAGTTTGCTATGAGATATTCTGAAAACTCTGAAATAAATGTGTAACATTCATGTAAACCATTTGTCCTTCTCCTTGAATTATCATGCACAAACACTTCACAAAAGTTCCTTTTATAATCTGAGGCACCTTCATGGCAGTAAATCTGACTTATTAAAAACATGGTCATCATATCTTAGCTGGTTTGTGTGAAAATGTCTACAGGAAAATACAAAGAATTGTTCTCTTGAAACGCATCCTTAAAGAAAATTCTTGGTATACTCTAAGCAATTTTTTTTTTTTTTTGCTTAGGAATAGAAATATTGATTTTCTTTAAGATTTTTGATGATGGAATATTATAGAGGTATAAAGTGCATGAAAGGCAAACCATAAGACAAATCCTCTGAACCATATTTCATTAAATATTTTAATCTAAGATTTTATATTTTATTTCAATTCGAAGCTTACCATTCTTTAAATTAAAAAAATATTTTATTTACTTTTATTTTTATTATTCCTATTTTATTTTATTTTTAATTATATTTTATTGATGATGCTATTACAGTTGTCCGAATTTTCCCCTCTGAGCCCCCCTCCATCCGGCACCCCCCACTCCCTCAGGCAATCACCACACTATTTACTTTCAGAGTAAGGGGAAGGGAGGGAGAAAAAGAGGGAGAGAAGCATCAACGTGTGAGAGAGCTACATGGATCTGCTGTCTCTTACAGGTCCCCAGCTGGGGATCTGGCCCCTAACCCAGGTTTGCACTTTGACTGGGAAGTGAACCAGGGATCTTTCCATTGGCAGGCTGGCTGGCACTCAATCCACTGAGCCACACCAGCAGGGCACATTCTCATGGTTACTTAACCAGATTTCCATATTAGGCAACTTTATGGGCAAAATGTATATTAAAAAACCTACATATAAGATTATAAAAGTTGGCCAAGGATTCCAAAGGTATGCCTTATGTCTTAAAAGATTAATTAAAAAGTGGGTGTAAATGGAATTCACTCACACATTGAAGGGAAACAAGGAACTTAACAGACATAGACACGTTTTAGTGCAAGGGCTGCATAAATGGGGACTATTTCTGTTTCCAATATATCTTTTTCTGAGTGGTTAACTACTAAGTTGATGGGCACCATAAAAAACAAGTCACAGACGTAGGACACATGAGTACACAGATATCTATGCCAGCACTGTTAACTTGTTAGCGAATCTGTTTCCTTGAAAACAGGATACGGCGAATCTGTGTATATTTAATGGAAAGTGGCCACATTTACTGAAGAATTAGGAGAAAACACTCCCTGATGGAGTCAGAAATTCTGATCTGCTATCCTTCAAAGAAAGACTGTTTCCTAGGCTGGCCAATATTCCTATGGAGCAACCTAGGCCTATTGATAAGTTATCGAATTCCTCTCCGGAATCAGCTGGTCAGGAAGGATACAGAGGGGAGGGAGGGGAAGGGAGAGGGAACCGTGATAGTGGCTTTGTCTGATCGCCAAGGTAGGGAGGGGGTGGAGAATTGAGAAAGGAAGATCAAGAGAGGTAAAAGATAGGAAAAGGGGGAGGGGTGGTGGGAAGAAGGGAAAGAAATCAAACAGAAACAAAGCCACACAAAGCAGAGAGATGATAGCTAGATAGAAAAAAAGCATCTCTGTAATGGAGCCTCATTCCAGACCTCCAGGCACTTTAGGATGGGGGTTTTTAACCTGGATTTCACAGACTTCTCCAAGTCTCTGAACCCACTGAAACCATACACATACTTTGTGAGCATGTTTATGTGTATTTTCTTTTTCCGGGGAAACTTTTTTTTTCTTTGGTTAGATTCTACAAGGGGTCCTAAGACTCAATAAAACGTATGAACTACTATTTTAGTGGGATCCTACACACACAGTAAAGACAGTGGTCTCCTAAGGAGTCTTAGAATGCTTGAGATTGACTGTAGATAGTCAAAGAATATCACTTTCTAGTATTGAAAGTGGTGTAGTCTGATAAGACTATTCATTCTTGCAGGCCTTTAGAATTCTAGCTATTTAGACAAATGCCACTGATTAACTATTTACGCTGACCTAAGTCAATATCCTTCAACTGGGTGTCTTGGGAGGGCGGAGGAACAGTGTGGCACAGGGAAAGGTTTTTAATTTGGAGCCAGAGATTTTTGGGACACAGATACCATCTGGAATGCTAACTGACATTGTAAAACTGAACAGGTGACATCTCCTTCTTAACTCCGTTTCCTCCCAAGTAAATGAAGAAGATGATGACTTTGGTAGGGGATGAACAGAAATGCTATACTGGCTTACATTTATTGGGTGCTTAGATATCTTTCATCCTAGTGGTGCTTTAATATGTTTATCCTAGTGGATAAATATTTTGTATGATTTATGCAATTTAATCTTTCCAGCAGTTTTATGAAATTTGCTATTTAGTTTTATTTTACATATGAGGAAATGGAGGCATTAGAAGTCAAAAAATTTGCTCAAGGTCATGAAAGTAATAAATGGTGGGGCCAGTATGAGAACGCAGGCCACCATGTGACTCCAGAGCCCAGGCTGTCGATCCATTAGACTGGAGCAGTGCACTGGGTACCCCGGCATGGCGTGCATTGAAGCTGCTCCTGTTTCTGAAATATGTGTTGTTAACTTATTTCTCTCCATGATACACTATTCTGTTTCTACTTGTTCTTCTCTTCTTCCCTTCCAGGTAACTTCTTGGGTTCTTCTGGTCCTGGAATTCTTGGAAAGAAAAGATGACAAGAATCTTTATGCGAGTTTCAGAAGAAAATGACTTTTCCATGATCTACCTGATGTTGTTTCCTAGAGGCTTCAGGAGAGATCACATCTCCCCTGATACCTGGTTGTTTATCAGAAGGATACTAGAAAGATAGACCCCACCTATTCTACACACCATAAAAAACCCTGGGGATGTAACATGGACGATTGCCCATGCACGATTTTATAATGTAAGTAGGCATCACATTATGTGGTACTTTACATTCAAAGACAGTTCAGAACTTTTTCTCTCTTTTCCTCTTTCCTGGGGGATCTGGGTATTCATTGATGTGTTTAGTGTAAGTAAATCCTAGAAAAGCACACACATAAAAATGTAAGTTTCTTTTTTAGGTGATCAAACTTCCTTTCTTTTTTGTTCTTTTTTAGTGCTGTAAATCAACAAGATGGCCAGCATTGGTCTGAAGAGAATCTTATTATCCAGATTTTTTTGAGATTTGAAAAGATATGTGCCTGTTGAAATAGAGCCTTTTTTTCTCCTGCTGGGAGAAAATGGTCTTCGGGAAGAGCAAGGACACATATGGAAGGCCTTAGCTTATCTTTAGTGCTTTATACACCCTTTTGGACTCCAGGGAAAGGCCACTGAATGGGATTAGGTCCCAGAGATAGCATGTCAGTCATTGTGAGGGATGAGCCAGAGCATCCTTTAATTTTTTTCCTTTGGGTCACATGTGCAAAACAATTTACCAGCATTGGTGAGTGTGATTAACAATGAGGTAGGATATAGTCTCCCCCCTCGCCCCCCCTACCCATTGATGTACTAAAAAATAGAACAGCTATTTTCCCTCTTAAAGATTTAAATGAAGCTCTGGGGAGGAAAAAGTGGTTTGGCAGACATCTTAAAGGAATTTTCTATTTCTCTGCTCTATTCAAGGCTTAATTCCTCAAATTTCTGTATTGCCCTGGTTCAAACACTGATCTGAGCAACTTTATTTTTACTGAAGCTCAGATCAAGGTGCCAGCTGTATTGATTCAAAAGTTCAAATAAACCTTTGTTTCCACCGTGTGTTTAAATTAATGAGCTCTTTTTACTCCATACCCTTACAGCCTTAGTAACTAGTAGGCATCTTTAGGGTTTTAAAATAAAGGCCTCTTTGCCTATTTCTTTTTCCAAGTGTAATTTTCTTCATTTCCAAGCATCACCTTTTAAGTCCAAAGAAATAATTGTTCTTCACTACCTTTCAAAGCCTTTTTTTTTTGTCTTCAAGTTAGAAAATAAGTTATTTTTATAGGAAAGGAGACTCAACATCACTTTACTTATAAATGACCTATTTGTCAGAAGCAAATTTTCTTAGTAGGTACACTAGGTCTCCCCAGTTTGAAACACAGCATGACGAATTCTTCTCTGAGGCTCCGGAAAGGCTAGGAGTGAGGTTTTCTGACCCGTTACTCCCTCAACGTCTTCTCTCACTCTCCTCCCTCCTCAGAAGCAGCCGTGGGCTGTGCAACTGGTTTTCACTGGTGCCTGGTGGAACCTTAATTCCTGCCTGTCAGCACATCCCTAGGCCACTCTCATAGTTAGGATAAGGACTGGATAAGCCGTTGAACTTCCAAATGAAATTCAACCTCTAGACCTTTTGGGGTTTACCCAGTCTTCCTCACTACCCTAAGATGAGTTGGAATGAATTTTTACTTAATGGATGCTATTTGTGGGTGGGAGAGGTAACGATTGCATTGCTCAGAGTCACGAGCATAACTTCAAATAAGGGAAAAGAGCAGAGCAGGAATGTGAGAATAGATGTGGTCCCGACGAAGGTGTGCCTGAGGAGGTGCCGGGAGATTCTGATCGGCTGTTGAATGGAGATACTCTATCTCACGTGACAGAAGTCACCTCCTGACGTTAGACTTGTGTTTGAGTGATGATTTAAAAAATAAAAGAGCTGACGAAGAAGTATGAAAGGCATTGCTTTGCGATATAGGAAAATGAATATGAAGCATTCGGGAAGAATTCCTGTGTACTGATTAGGGGGGAGAAAGGCAGTGGAACAGTGCAAATAAAATTAGTAGGGATAGTACCTTGAGGAAGTGGGACCACGCATCCTGCTGGTTTGTTGCAAGGAGTTTTTTTTGGGGGAAAATCTTACTGAATTATGTTACTTGTGACTGGTTTTGGACTATAAATATTGTAAGAATTGAAAGAAAACTACTTTAAAATATCAAGATATCTTAAAATTCCCATTTTAGCACAGCTACTTCCCATTAAAACAAATAATTTTATTTCTATTTTCCCAGTTTGCTGCGTTCATCCAGCACCATGGCAAGGCCAGTGTGGCGCCCAAGGCACAGCTGTACTTTATCATACCACGTGCTTTATTTAATAAGCAGCTAGGCCCCAGATATGTGTGCAAACATGCTCTGCCTCCATATATTTATTGTGATAGTGTTGTAAATGATGGAGAGAAAACATGAAATTGGGCGATAATATGCCTTGAGACTAAGGCTATTCTTCTTTGGGATGAAACTTGTTTCCCAAACAAAAAAATGTTATCTGTTACACATCTCCTTCAACAATAAATGATTATGTAGGAACATACCTTATCCAATCATTGAAGTTACCAAGGAGAATAAAATTAAATCTTATCCTCAGGAAGGTAATGGCCTGGATGGGCATACAAGACAGGCAAGACCGTTCAATAACTTGTTATATATGTGCCTAAGCTGAGTGCCAAATGTGTGATGCTGATGAGCAGGTGGTGTTAGGGATACACAGTGGGCCTTGAACCGAGGCTTGAATGAAGGGCAGACCTCTGAGTAGACTAGTGCGGGGTAGATCATTCAGGTGGTGGGGTAGATTTTATTTTGGTTTGTAGTTATTAACCTGCTTTCTTCTCTGTAATAAGATCATACACTCCTGTTAGTTGCAGTGTGATTCATAATGCCTACTTTCAAGGGAAGTGTATTTTCTTGGTTAGTTAATGGTGAGCTTTTCCATGTGACTTGTTGGGCCAATGAAATATGAGTGAATCCCGAGACAGGGCACATCAGAGAAGAAGATTTCAATGTGACCGCATGCTTCGCTTCTGCTCTCTGCCAGACCACCGCACGTCCCAGACAGCGGCGGCTTCTCGGGCATGGATGCCAGAATGAAGTGACACATAGCGGGGAGTTGGAACCTGCAGCCGGGCTGAAGCTCGTTAAAAACCTACATGTGATGTGAAGGAGAAATAAGCATTTGCTGTTGGAATTCATTGCGATTTGGAGGGTTGTTTGTTACTGCAGCACAACCGTAGCTCAATAATGGGGAGGGAGCACAACTTGAGAAGTGTGTGGAGGCAGACAACTACGTGTGTGGAGGGCAGTGAAAAGTCTGCTTTGATCTAGTGAAGGGATTCATGCAAGAGAAAAAAAAGACACTGGGCCACATTATGGAAGCCATGAATAGCAGAGGAAGACCGCTGGCCGTACTCTACAGGCATTGGAAAGGCACTGAAGATTTTGACTGCGTGAGCAAAGGAACAAAGGGAGAATTTTAGGGACATTTGTCCAATAATAGAGTGTTAGGATGAAGTGGAAAGTGGGAAAGAAGCCTGTTAAAAGCAGCATGTTCTTTTTTTTGCTCTTAAAATCATTCGATCTGGAGCCTTTGTTTTACAAATAAGGCCCAAAAAGTTCAAGTAAATTACTGTCACTTAGTAACAACATGGGAGTAGAGGCTGTGAATGGTTATTTCCATGTTCCACTGACTATACCACACCCTACTACCTCCATAGCTCTGAAGTCCTCTAAATAAGTGAAAGGAATTCTGACATTGTTACCAGATATAATGCAGTGAAAGAATACGTAACATTCTAGATATGCAAACATATACACCCATAAATGTGTATATATATACACACATATATACATACATATATGCATATGATATATACATATATGTATACACATATATACACACATGTATATACATATATACACATTTATGTGTGTATATGTTTGCATATCTATATATCTATATATATCTATATATACATATGTTTGCATATGTATATATACATATATATACATATATATGTATATATATGTATATACATATATGTATATATGTAGATATATAATATATATGTATTGTATATACACATATATAAATGTATATATATAAATGTATATATATACACATTTAACAAGAATGAGTTTGAATGTCACCTTGTTACATAGTGTTTTTAAAATTTTTTATGGAATTTATTGGGGTGACATTGGTTAATAAAATTATATAGGTATCAGATGTACAATTCTATAGTACATCTTCTGTATATTGTATTGTGTTCACCACCCAAGGTCAAGTCTCCTTTCATCACCATTTATCTCCTTTTACCCTCTTCCACCGGCAGCAGTACGTTCTTAAGCATGTGCTTTCAAATGTTTCTGCAGAAAAATGTTCATTTTGTTGGAAGAAGGTGGCACTCATTATCACCACAGATAAAAATGCATAAGAAATTTAACGGGCGAAACAATTATGAGGTTAAAACAATCGGTATGACCACAGTAACAAAATGTTTTCCTAGGCCAGAGAAGCAGAACAGCTGCCACGGTCCTTCCCGAGCTAGCGCTTCACGTGTCTGCATTAGGCACCGAGGCTGAGGCCTCCAAAGCCTTCACAAGTCGAGCATGTCCCTTCTCTTTGTGCAGCTGTTCCAAGTGGTACGTGACCTTTTCCTTTGTCTGCAGATACGTTATTAATACTCAGCTCACTGTGGTATGGATCTCGTGAAACCATGAAGTGGAAGAGAAGTATGTTAGGTACCACGTACACATACTTGGTTATTTTTCATATGTAAGCAGGGAACTTAAACAATTGGATTTGACAACTTTGTTGCATTTTTCTAGATGATGTGTTATTTGACAAAGACTCATGCGAGCAACAGCATAGAGCCTAGAATGCCATCTAAATATTGCACTCCTCACCTGTGTCCAGTGAATTTGTTCCATTTCTAATTCCTCAATAGAGTTTTCTTGGTTTCAGTGAGACGTTTTTACTCACCCTGATCTCAGTGTTTACAGAATATCCCATAAAGCCTGCCTGTTACTGTTGCCCTGGACATCCCCTGCTTTGTGAATGACAAGCTGTAATGAACTGGGAGCAACTGTGCACATGGCATTTACTTAAAAAGGGAAAATCCTTTGAAACAGCGATATCTACAGAAATTCAATTTCATTTACTTTGGAGGAAATAAGGAACTCGAATAATAGGTGTGGAGTCTTACAATCTTTCAGAGTGATAAAAGCATGGTTTGGGGGACTGTTGGAGCCTCACAAAATTGCTTCAGCCAAAATTATTTTTGTGAGCACGTTTCCAAACTCCTGATCATTCATGTTTTGATAAGAAAAATCCCTTTCTCCACACATTCCCAGGTCTCACTCATTGGCCCCTCGCCCCCAATTCTGGAACCTCTGTCAGGCTGTTATGTGGCTCTCAGTTCTTGGTGATATGTTTTCAATTTGAGTCAACTTGATGAGAGAAAAATTACTAAAAAGTGGGAATGAGCTGTGAGGTGAATAGGGTTTTCCTATCAAAGTGGAGGTATTTTTAAAAGCATTTATTATTTCAAACTAAAACATTTATAGAAAGCCGTGAGTGTGAAGTGTATGGTTACCAGTTGTGGCTTGCCGTATTGAAAAATTCAAGTTCATGGGAAATATTCACCGAGGCCCTGGCTAGCAAGTAGTTTGTACATGGGAATAATTTGGTCCAGAAGGCATGTCACTTTAGAACAATGGTTTACTAACATAGTAGTCACAGGCAATTAGGATTCATAAATGTTGCTGTGATTGAGACATAATTTGGGGTCTTCAATGAAAATAATTCTGTTATTAACAGAATAGAACTTAAATGCTGCATGTCTATGTCTTGCACGTGACATGAATGTCAGAAGTGAGAAAGCCGCCCCTCCATTTTCAATATTTTATAGGCTGTGATGTAGTATGGTTATTTCTTTTCTGTGTTGAGAATGATGAATATCATTTTTGGCACCTTCATTTTACAGTAAAGAAGAATTTAGCTTCCAAGTGGAAACAGTCTGGCTCTGACTGCGGATTAAAGAAATGTTGTATAGCCAAGTTCACTTTCTTAGGAAAGGCCAGTTTTGCATGGCATTCTCTGGAAATGTGCTTGGGATGTCAAAAATTCTCCTGTCATGTGAATTCTGGAGATCTGAGGGAAATATATTTAATCACGCTGGGTAAGAACTTTCCTCTTTGTGTGAGTTCTTAGTAAGCTCACGATGTTTTTAACACTCAATTATATGTCATAGAGTTCATTTCACAACAATACATGTGGTGTATTATTAAAAAGAAGCAGGCTGCAATAGCATTTATGGAATACGAGTTG